>PVMI01070414.1:1103-19017 GCA_008528875.1 Aulacorthum solani | reverse complement strand
TATTTTAATCTCAAACTTTATAAAGTATTCAAAAATAAAGTTTTAAGCTTTTTTTATAAACTATTTTATAGAATTATTTGAAATTAAATAAAAAAGCAATGTACAATGCAGGGTGTGGAGTGCTGTATGCTATCAATTAAAAAAAAATTTATTTGAAAATATTCAGTTGACAATGACAATCTTTATTACTGTGAAATGATTTTGGATACCAATACGGTAAAATGAATATTTTTTTATTTGTTACTATATTAGTACCCACGTAAGTAATAATATGTCTGATGTCATATTCTACTTGCAGCATGCAGGTATTCAAATCGTTTGTAAACGGGTTGACATCCCCTCACCAAAGATCTGTAATTTTGGTTCGTGACATCACTGGGGATGGTAACAGGGGAAGCAAAGGCCAAAAATATTGGGTCAATGAATGCAATAGTACCTATTATTGTATTATGAATAGCTTATAATATTTAATATTATCTTATACATTATTAGGTAGGTATCAGTACCGTAACCGGGATTTTGTTTTTTTGTGGGAGGGAGAGCTAAAATATTTTATTGCTAGAGCTAGAGTACTACCGGTAATAATAAGTTATTTTAGGGGGGGCTTAAGCCCTACCCCCCCCCTTGGCTGCAGCACTGCTACTCGGTATGTTTTTATCTGTCTGTACAAAAAATACTAGAGTGAATAAAAACAAGTACACAAATTTAATAAAATAATAATCTAAAATAGTAAAATATTTCTAGTTGTATATATGTGTATGTATTTTAGTATTTTAGTATTTAAACATTTTAATTTTGAACAGTGTTTTTAAATTTTACATAACTACTAGAGACAATAATTATTGTGTCAGAAGGATTTATCAATTTTCTAAATAGTAGTATAGCAACCATATTTAGTTAACGACTTAAAGATCAGATACGTTTTTAACGAACTTTATCGCTTTCAATATAAACATTTATCATTAACCGCACGATTACTGCAACACAAGACTTTTCTAAGCTTCAACCGGCACGAAACTAAGTCATCTACCTATAATATATTCAGGTTTTAGGTATTAATAACTACAGTTAAATTTACCATTTATTTTAAAAATTGAACCCAAAATACTCTAAAAACCTAACCTATAATATGGGCTACTATAAGTCTATTACCTAAATCTATAAACAACATGATTATTTTTAAGGTAAATATTAATTTAATCAATAAGTAACGAACTTTGAGCTATTTTTAGTATATAATATAAAGTTGTATAGAAATATATTAAAATATTATGATATAATTTTTAATTTAATTTATTTTTGAGTGATGGTCCAACATTTTAGGGTACACCTGAGCTACTTCACTTCGCTAGTCGAAGTTTAAATATTCATAAGACATAGAGATATAAGTTATAACTAATTACTTACATGTCTAAAATTTGATTTTGTGTATACAAGTTGCTAGAAAATTCTTCTGAATGAAAAAATGAATATGAAATTAAAAAGTATGATGTCATTCAAAAAAATAAAAATAAATAATTACCAAAAAAGTGAAAATAAATTTTTGTTGTTTTGCAATGACTTAAAATTAGGTACCTATTTAAAAACAATATTTCTAAAAAATGTAAGACTTTTCGAGAAAATGAATGTTAACCTAAGTTACCTAGAGTTACAACTTACAAGTTGGTTTGCAACGCATGCGTAAATCAAAATATAATATTATACTACATTTTATTTTATTTTTTAAGTCTTTTAGGTAAATTTGATAAGAATATAATTTTATTATTTATATTCATATATCACTATTAGAGATTTGTTAGAGTGCTCTCAGTATTATTACAAACAATTATAAATGGACAATTTGTTTTTACAACATTTTAAAATTGTTTATCAAAGTTATTGCAAAATATTTAAATATGTAGTTAAATTTAAAACATTTTAAATTAAACTAAGATAAATAATTTATAGTAAAATATTCAATATATATTATAGTTTCACTAATTTGTAAAGACGCTGTAATGTATACTCAATTACTAGATTATATTCAATTTTTTTATAACTATTTATGTTAATATTTTTTTATTATATAATATGATACCTTTATGTTATAAGATAGGCAACTAAACATACATCAAATAAAAAAATCGGTGAAGTGACTGTGGTAGGTATATTGTAAATAAATATTAGTTAAGGTTTCGAGTATCTCATTATTAACTAACTGGGTCAATGTAATGGATGTGTTGATTTCTTTTTCCATTAGTAATATGGCACTCATGTTGGACAATTTTCCAAAAACACCGCATTTATTGTATACCTAGTAATTATTGAACTATTATATCAGATATTATTGTTAGTAATATTTAATAAGTCAACATCGAAGTACCTCAGAAGTTAGAAGGGTGTAAATAGGGCCGAGGTAAAAAGCTTAAAATTCAATTAAACTAAATATTTTGAAAATTGAACTGTATATAATAAGTATATTTGTATACTAATGTGCGTATTGAAGAGAAAAGTTTCCTCATTATGATTAATAATTTTTGAATTAAAAAAACTAATACCTATCTTTATTTTTTGTTTAAATATTTAATGTTGCGTCAACATTTTAAGTGTTTTGGTATCCAAATCTCAATAAATTTATTTTTTTTAAGTCCAGCATTATGTATTTTAAATATTTATACATTTTTTAAGAAAAAATTATAACAAAACTTATATTCAATTTTGAAGCTAGGTTCTATGTAGACACTAAATAATTTACACATTTTTTACCCTGATGAATTTCGTGAATATTCTATAAAAATTGCTGTTTTTTCGATATTGTTTTATTGCGGTATGAATAACACATGATAAACCTTGCATTACATTTCAAAGCTACTGATTCACTTAGAAAAAAATATATTAACATAAATCGAAAATTTTAAACGTTAATAAGTATTTTAAAAAGGGTCAAAATATTTTGAAAGTTGTCATAAGTCTAATCATAAATTGGTGTTTTGTAAATTTCAAATATTCCAGAATATTTTGAAATTTACTATGAATTTATAATTTTAACTCCCTGATTAAGTACAAACTAGATCCATTTTTTAATTGAAACCTCCCTCAATATCAAAGATTGAATTATTTCTGCTATAAAAAGTTTGTGCTTTTTAAAAAAAATACCACACATCATTGTGAAATCATTGCATTCATCACTCTACTTGAAATCTTAAATTTATCAAAATTGTGATGTATTAAATAATTTAGAACCTGTTCGTTATAATTTATAAATTACACTGTATAAGTAGGTACTGTGGACTATTCAACCAATCGATAATTAATTCAAATGTATATTTATTTTTATTGAGATTCCACTTCAGGTCAATACTATATATTATGTTAAGTTAATATTTACATTTTATTTAACAGTCATTATTTATAATTTAATAATAAATGAAAATATACTGCAGGTATAAATGATAAATAATAAGTATAATACATTATAATACTATACATTTTCCTGAGATTATAGCCAGGTGTATATTTAAATATTTCATTATGATTTTAAGTTCCGAGCGAAACATGATAAGAAGCAACTAGCAGTTCTACAGGTTTAGTAGTTACACAGATGTTTTGTGAGTAATACTTTGCACCACTTCAAGTTGTACATCAGACAATATCGTAGAACTCCAGCGAGATCAATTTTTCAAATTTCCTAGTAAAAATTATCAGCTGGTAGAGTTCAGGTAAAGTTAAACTATTACTAATGCAACCTAAGATTCCCACCATTTTTTTTTTACTGATGCTTAGTTTTTTCCTTACGTTGAGAGATACTAAAATCTAGCATACTATAAAGAAACAATTGAGAAACGACCTCTGAAAATCATAGAACCAATTGTTATCATCGTATTCATACCATGTATTATGTACATAAGATATCTTAGTCAGTATTCATAAATGTGCCACATGAAGCTACATTGGAGCCCTTTTACTAACCACAAGTGTTTACATAAATCATTTTTAAGAAAAACGTCATCGTTATTGCAAGACTACGATATACCTCGCTATATAGGAGTAGATACTATTATTTATAATCAATGGTGGTGTATATATATGTATTCTTCGCTGCACAAATAATCTGAAATAAATATTCTTTACAGTTTACACTTTAAAAAAGGCTCGTTGAAATTTACACAAAACGTTTGGTAGTATACTATCTATACAATACAAGTATGAAATTCATTAATGTTGTGGTTTTCTTCATGTATACAAGCCGTACATGAACCTATATTTATGAGGAGAAGTAACGTGAAAAACAGGAATCGGAAACAGAAAGTACAAAAATAGTGAAACATTAAAACCCGATACGAAGTGATGTGATATAATAGCTGAAGAAAATAATATGATTGGAATTTTTATGGGAACTATAATGATTGAAATAGGAGCTAGTAATATTGTGCATAGACATACTTTGGTGGCATGCTTTGGTTTGCAGTAAGCAGTCTTATATTATTACAGAATAATATCTTTTAAAGTGTTGTAAGTTATAGCTTATATTATATACCTATATTATACTGTATAATACTATTTAGCAATCGTAAAGCCTGTTATTTTAACAATATAATACATAGGATATACGGATCGTCTTATCAACAAGTTATATCTTCCAAATACCAATTAGATTTATTTTAGTTTTATATTACAAAATTTCCGAATTACATAACATTATAACAGTATACTGATCTGTATTCAACATATAGTACAAGTGCACATTATATGTAAAACATCAACATACTATCTACTTTGTAACGACTAATGACTATACAGTTAATGTCCCACACGTCCAAACGACTTGATGAATTTGGCATAATGATGTTATTCATTCGTATAATAAAATCACATTTATGGTTAAATTGAATTCAACTGTGTTTTGAGTCACATACAACAATTAAAATATAAAATTGGCCAAGTCAACAAAAATAAAAAAATGTTAAATCCATCTTCAAAACAAAATTTATTTTGTTTCATCACATCTAACCTAACCATTATTTGTAATGAGCTTAAAGTCCGTTTAATGCATGAATGTAACCTATTGGTAAGTAATTAACAACAAAGTACTTTTTCTAATTATTTATTTAATAAGTGTATAAACATTTGTTATTATAACTTGATTTTAAATGATAACGCTTATTATAATTACAGGTCCATTAAATTGATTTATAAGGGAATACAAACTATATTTAACCATATTCAAATTTATCGACAGTATGTACCTAATTAGTTATTAGGTAATTACTAACTATCGAATAAACAATAACTATATTTTAAATTTGTAAATTAAAATTATTATGACCGTTTAACCGTTAATCTATATTACATATTAAAATAAATATAATATATATATATCATATTTATGGTATAAAAATTTAATATTGTTTTGAAAATTGTATGTTTTACCTCCCCTCCCCCTGTACAAAACTAAAACCTTAATCCACCACTACTGCACTTATGCATTTATGAGCATATTTTATTTTTAATCTGGGCCGGGTATGTTAACGCTCTATAGAGTATAGGCAATAACAACTTTCACCTCTCGCCTCCCACCCCTTAAATTAACTATAAAAATAAGGATGTTTATATCATAGGTCATCTGAGATAAGTTTTCCGTCCACACCATGTTGCATATATTATATCGAACGTCACCTCTATCTATAATAATAATAATGTCAAACTAGTCACAGACCACAGACTGCACAGACCACAGTATACGCATGTAAGCACTTTGTACCACACGCGCTTATAATAATACTATGTAGAACGTATGGGCCATGGCCTATGGCTGTTGCATCCTCCAACAATTTATTTATTTGTTCTCGCTCAGTTACCAAATGATTGCTAAAATAACTCTCAACTCTAAACATATTTAATGTTACATACAAGTATAACGTAGCACTGGTTACATAGAACCTAAACTGTAAATATGGTAAGTATATAATTAATTATTAGTTTTTGGCATTTTAATTATGAGTTAACAATTAACTCCTTAAATAGTAGTAAAGTAGTGTTGTTTATTTATTTTACCATCACTTTTAGTCTATGCGATGATTTATTATTTATATTATTTACACAAAATATAGACAATTGTAATGGATAAGTACTAAATACTATACGATTTGACTAAATAGGTTATGGTCTATGGCTATTGGCTAATATGATATAATATTATGTCCGAGTATGCACGATACACCTATATAATAATATAATATTAATGGTATATCCCGATAACGTGTTATTCTGCTTCAGTGATCTATAAATATTGAACAGACCGATTGGCCATGAAAATTGTTCAATAATAATATCCAAGATTGCATAAAATAATTTAGCGAATACACACTTAGTACGTAGGTACATACCTTAAAAATAATTAGCAATAACATTTTTATCACACAAATGTATATACATAATATATTTATATGCGAATCGGTATTCTGTGCTGACTGTAACCTGCACTGAATTTAATCTGGCCTTGTTTTCAATCTCAGTTTTTGCATAAGCATAAGCAATGGTATTATCTTATTTTTTCAAGCCACGCCTTCTTTTTGCGCCTTTGACCAAACTGATTTATTTAAACGATATGCATCTTTTGCCCGAAAATTATCGACGGTCTACTATACTATAATATAGACGTGCGTGATTCCATAAAGTAGGCTATGAGAACAAGGTGAATAGAGTTTAAGGGTCATTGTTATTGATAAGATTCGAACAACATAGCACAGCAGGTAGCAGTAGTGTAAATGGAAAAATAAAAGACATAGCTCCCAGAGAGTCTTACGAGTGCGTTAGATATGTAACCATGTGGATTAAATTCATTGCAATTTTCTTATTAAAACAATCATCCTATTTGTTTTTATTATGAACACTTGAAAGCAATGGGTCGAGTTTCTAAGAAATCGTTTAAAAGGTCCAGTAGACCTAGAGCTAAGTCTATGATTACAGATTGTGAAATCCAACCACTATTAAATTCGGAATTGAGCAGAACAAGCATAGCGTAAGTTCAAAATTTTTACACTACACTACAGTACCTATCTATAAAACAGTAGAATTTTTTTTCAGAGACAATGGATTCATATTCAAATATGATTCGGAAAACAGTGATTTAGAGAATAATAAAACACCTACAACAACTCAGTCAAAGGCAAATGAATTACTATATCCGTATTACTTGAGGTATGCTCGACATTCAGATACATTGTTAAATACATGTTCTAAGTAAATATAGTAATAATTTATTAAACTGTGTAACATGAATGTAATAATTTTTCAGGTCTTTTAGTTTGGACTATGATATACTAAACAGGCCAAAATTTTATCGAAAATTACAGCCTTACATTCCATTAGGCGATACTGTAAGTTTAAATTTTTCATTTTTCAGTTTACAATTTCACACAAACAATGAATTATTAATTTAAAAAATATATTTAAGTTAAGAACTAAGGTATATAATTATATAAAACAAAATAATAATTGCAAGTAGAACTAAATGACGGTCTATTACTATCGTTAAGACTAATTAATTATTAATATTTTAGTATTTTATATCATAATTTGGTACTTTAACCTAACATCTTATATTTTGTATTCCCTTTTATTACCATTTATAATTTTTAAATTACGTGTAACAGTACCTACGTCCGTAGTAACTCAATAAATAATGAATTGATAAAATATATTATTAACTAATATTTACGATAAGAAATATACTGATTATTAACATTTGCTACATGCGTTTTACTTAAATACGAATAAAAGATATTTAAATGAAATAATACTTTTAAAATAATTTTTAGCATAACAAATAAATTTAAAATTAAAAAACGATAAAATATGTTATTACTTATTAGTTATTAATTATTATATTATATTATACGTGTATAAAAAATTAATAAAAATGTTTATTTGTATACATCAATAACGTTCACACACCTAACCTATACGTACTAACCCTAGTATAGTTTCAAATGCTCTGTACCTATAGTTAGGGAAAATACTATAACATGGTATTATGCATCGAATTTTGAAAACAGAAATATGATATAATAAGAAAATAAATAATAATAATATGAAAATAATATCTTATTCTACTTTTTCTGTGGTGATATTTTGAACACGAATCAGTTAATTCGGAAGGGAAATATTCGTGTCTAATTTTTGTTTTATATTTTTTGATAACGAAGTCGTATATACATGATAATAAAATTATTAGTTACTATTAGTTTATAATTTTCTAATTTCTACATGTAATTGTAATTAAGATTTAAGAAAGCGTTTGTAAGGTATTACATTTGATTCACCTAAAATGTTACAATCCCAATAAATTATTTCTTTATTTAAGAATTATAAAAAAAAAATATCATTATTTCTAAATATGATTAAAACCAAATAATAATAAAATACCTAAATACTCTGGATGTATAATAATGACAAAATAGGTTGTTATAGGTATATATAAAGTTTAGATATTTGTCATACATAATTAGTTAGTTTAAAATCACAAAATAAAATTCTTATAATGACATTTCAAAATAACAAACAATAATTTAATTGGCAATATATATTATAAAATAAAAATAAATAACAACTCGCTTTGATGTAGGTATAGTGTGTTTTGAGTGTATCGAGTCATCGAGTAGTTACTCTCGAGTACTAAATATGGATGTATTACTATGTAATGGTTTTGTTTAATTTTCAAATATATATTAAATCATTGCATGAAAATTTGCAATTCTGAGCAGAGCTGGCAAACATGTATAAGAATTTTTGAATACTTAATAATTGGATATACCTACATTATACCTACATCACCAATGGCATTTATCATAGATTCTGAGCTGGCGATAATTATGTATTGATTTTACAACGATAAGTTTTTTCTAATTATTGAACTTATATTTTTACTTGCCATTACCTTTTAGGGCAGTAAAATGCTTTGATTTCCAACGTTGAGTGTGGTTTTTGAATCTAATTTCTAGTTGATATTTTGAGGGAGTCAAAAGTAAAAAATTCCCAGTAATTTACAAAATAATCAGAAAAACATAAAAAAAAATTAAGAAAAGCCGTGATTTTTATGCAAAACCGGTTTTCGATGTTGTTTTTAAGGTGTTACTAAAAAACAAATAACTGTAAATACTTTAAATTGTCACCAAATGTTTATATAATATACATTATCATTTTTTGTACATGATAAAATTTAGTAGTTTTTTGAGCTATTTATAGAAGTTTAACATTTAATTATTTTATCAAAATTTTAATTGTTTTTAAACGTTAATAAAAAGTTTTTTTGTTGTTTTTGAAATTTAAATGCCTACAAAACAAACAGTGCAAATGTATTTTCAACATTTTTTTGATTGCTGCACGAACAGCTTGTAAGGACCCTTACCCTTGTATTACATATTCAAGCTTTTTGTCATAAAAAATTATTTACATAAATCGAAAAAAATTTAAAAATAGTCAATGAATAGCTCCAAAAAAGCCAAAATTCAAATAGTCTAGAGTAGTGGTGTAATGAGGATATTGCAAAGTGTAGCATCGACAAAAAATGTTTAGGTAGTTAGTGACGTATTGTAAATGTTTTGCAATACCAAAAAATGTAAATTGTAAATTTTTGAATTATTTGAATTTCCTAGATCATTATGTTTTATGTTGTTTTTGATATTCATCTTGTTTTTATAGAACATCTATTAATTAATTTACAATATGTCAGTTACCCCTGCTTAATATTATTTATGCTTAGTTCAGAATACTTTAAATTCAACAATATATTTTTTTGACGACCTCTTTACACATATCTTTGTATCAGATGAATGAGGCCATTGAAGTACAGACGAGGGAGGATTGAAAATCTATTGTAACATAAAAAAGTTTGCAACACCATAAATGTAAGTCAAATTACTCCACTGGCCAAGAAAATTCAAATATTTTGAGAAAATTTCAAGTATTTAATGTACTTTGTTTTTGAATTACGACAAAAATTGTTTAAATATTCTCGTTTTCCTAATAATTTTAAAAAGTACTGTACATTTTTACTTTTAACTCCCCTTCACCCAGTTATAAACTTAATTCAATTTCATACCAGAAATGAACAACCACCTTCAAATTTAAAGATTGGAGCATTTTCATTTCTTCAAAAGTTTATGACTTATGACGAATACAAAAATACAATTTGTGTATAAAAAATAAAATAGACATGATTGTAAAACCAATAGGTACATCCATAGCTCAGATTAAAATTAAAAATAACTTATTAATATATATTTAAATAAGAAAAATCTAAATTATTTAAAAAAGTTCGATACTCATGACTAACATATTATTATTTATAGATATATAGATTTCTTTAAACTGTTAATACTCTGGTCAATGAATACAATATTATAATTTTCATATTTCAAACTAAGTAGGTTAAAAGTCTTATTTTAGTAAATATTTTTAGAAAATGATTAATGATTACTTCTTACAATATCACTTATCAAATTAACAAAAAATTGCTTAAACATTTTTTAGATTACCAATGAGCCATACACCCAAAATAGTATAATTACCATGTAAGTATTCTTTTTAAATATTACATTTTATTATCATTTATTTATCATTCATTAAGTATTTTAAGTATTAGGTACTTATTTGACTAGTATATTATGTTTCACATAATTATGTAAATCAATAAATCACGGTTCAATTATTTTTAACATCGTAAATAGTAGGTATGAGTAAATCAATATAACATATTAATTAAAGAATATAACATATTTTAACCTTTATATAAATATATTTAATATTTACGGATATCCGTTGCAACTTCCGACACGTGGCGACATGCAATGATGTGTTCGTTTATCATACTTACCAACACATAATAGTATAACACCTACATTGAGCCTACATTTGAGCATTTGGCGTCATAGACCAAGACCATACTATACATACTAAATTTGATCCTACGTGTGTCGTATCGTATAAAGAAACCGCGTGTGTAAAATTAGGTTAGAACAAAATTCAGAGGATTTGAAAAATCGTGTACGATATACACTCACCCTGCACTTTTTCTATACATAGACATAAATCCACAGTTCGTATATTCGATTAAATACAAATAATTATTATTGTGCACATTACACACGTCTACTGACTACTCTACATCAGCTAATATATATGCGCGTGTGCATTACCTTACTATTCGGTGCAGTCTGACGTCTGCTGTTGCAGTGTCATCCCCTCTGAGGTTGTGAATAAACGAACGACCGTGCCGTGTATATTTTAGAGATAGAGGGCCGTCGAGAGATAGTGAGACGTATCGTTTAAAATGTATATGCACTGATAATATATATAATATTTTTTACCGTGATTGGAGAATGACGGAACTCGTAAACGAGCATGCTTGTATATTACACATATATATATATACATGCATGTGTATAAATATATAATAGTGACCGCCGACCGGCCGGCCGGCCGGCACTCGATGAATGGGGGTAAAGCCGTGGTGCGACGTCGGCGGCGGAATGCGCGCGGTTCCCGGAGACTAACGTATAGACAGTGGCGGCGGCGAAAAGGGGTTTATTGATCTGCCAAACTAACCCTGGAGAGTCTGGGGTCGTTGCACCTCAAGCACGCCGGGTCTGCCGACACAGGGTTCAACAACCCGTAAAATACTAGCGGGTATAGGGTTCATTAATATTATATAAGATAATAGCTTAATGAGTAATATAGAGCACTAGAGCACTCAAATTTTCAAAATGAAAATACACGATATTATTTTCAACTTAGTTTGGTCGCGAGTTGTAAAAGATAATTATTATGAAAATGTTTATGCCCACCCAAGGTCAGTGACATATTTACATTACGAACAAGAGAAGGTTCGAAGGATAGAATAGATTAAAACGATTACTATTCACTCATACATAACAAACATCGTAAAATGAAACTTATTATATAGAATTAGAATTGTTGGTTTTAAGAACACCATAATATTTCTATGCATCATAAAGATGATTATTTGAGTTAATTCAATATCCGTTAATTATTCCGGTATATACCTACCTATCAATGTTATTAAACATTTTTTTTATACTGACTATTTTCATTTTTTCTAATTACCCACACATAATATATATAATATATGTATATATTTTTTTCATTGGAATATAAACAATAAACGGAATTTACAGTGTGGTTAACAAACATAATAGGTACAGAAAGATCCAAAATATAAAAATACAAAAATATAGGTTATGTATGGACTATAAGTTCTGAACATGCGGTAAAGGGGGTGATTATAGACGTACAAAGTGGTGTGACTTGGGATAAATGAAGGAAACTGATAGCGAGTAAAATAAAAAAGAACTCTAAACGAGATTCTTACAAGAAAGTCTGGAGGATTCAAAGCCATTTAAAGGGGAATTAATAAACTATTGGTCAGCTTCAATATTGTGAGAAAAGAGCTTGAATATATAGGACTTCACAGATAATTGAAAAGTCATGGTGGGTAGCTGAGAAATGAAGAATATAAGAGCAATATTATAATAAAAATCTATTTTGAACATTTGCAAGACGAAATTTTTCAAGCAAAGGATGGAAAACAACCACACCAAGGAGAAGTCTAACAAGTACAAAGTATAAAGTTTGGAGACAGTTGGCTAATTTAAAATTGTTGTCGCTAAACTTAATGAAATCTATAGGATTTATTATACTCCTATTTGAGGTACCTAATGTAAATGTGGTGTTTAAAGGAATGAGATTTAAGAGTAGATGGAAACTCGTCGGTGTTAAAAATAATTTAGAAAATAAGATTGAACTGGGGTGAACGAAATCTAGAGAAAGAATCACACTTACTCAAGTTGAAAGTTAAACATATGTTAGTGACCCTATGACCGTTTTATAAGCTACGTATATTATGCTATATTTTTCAAGTACCTATGCATTATTTGAGGTCAACAAATTAAAAATCAACAACATTCAACTAACGGTCGTAACTTTTGTTGTCACCTCTACTATGGTAGATCTCTGCTGAAATGACCTTAGTCCTCTACATTTATGCGGCATGCTATAAGCATTAAAACTTATCAGATTTCCCTAACGGGTGAGACTAAAGCGACCCATACACGATCAATATATCATTGATATCAATAAAAACCCGTCAATAAATATCGAAACGGTTTTGGTCTAGGTATATGGTTTTTGATCTGCAATATAAATATTAAATAATATATGCAAAACGTACCTACGAGGTTATCGTATAAACACCTATATATTTATATATATATATATTATATTAAGTTAAGCAATTAGCCACCCCCAAACCCAATATAAATCCTACACTAGAAATGTTGAGCTATTATAGTCACTGTCTAAAAACATGAACAGTTACTGAAAAACATTAGATCTTTTTTCGTCGTAAAAGTATGATACCAACCAACAACTAGGTATATGTTTATAAACCCGAGAGGCGAGAGTGTAATTTTTATTTTGTAGATATACCTCAAAAAATCACCGACATATTATAATGTGTGCCGAATCATCGTGTACACATATTTATTTTACCGATATAGATTGACTAGACTAGGTATTATAAATAATGTATATTTTGATTTTAGTTTCGCAATATGGAACACAATAATGGGAACATCCCTATTGGCAATGCCTTGGAGTGTGGAACGTGCAGGACTAGTGATGGGGTTATTACTAATGTTCGTCATAGCTGCACTGTGCTTATATACATCCAATCGCATTCTCAGAGTGCAAGTACTTCACGGTAAATATACTTCAAAAACCATGATTAATTAATGGTCCACCGCCCACGAATAGAATTGACAAAAGACAACTGATAGGTATTTATATACCAGCAGGAAATGACAACAAGTGAAAAAGTCGATAAATATTACCCACATAAAAAGTGATTGAGCGATAAAAAAGATTACATTTTCTAATATTGTGATTTTCATTTTTTTTTTTAAGGCAACGATACCGGTGAAGTAGCACAATTGAGCAAAAAGTTACTGGGCCCTTGGGCCGAAGTAATAGCGAAACTATTCTCGTTCATAATTTTACTAGGTGCCAACATAGTGTACTGGATATTGATGTCGAATTTTTTATATTATTCTGTCGGATATGTTCACGGTAAGGCAAAATTGTAATTTTTTCAGACAAAATTATAATATTATTGTGACCGACTGATAAATACCTATAATCATAAAATAAACTTTTGGCGCGGCTGCAGATTTGCTCTTTGCGGACGAAAACACCGGGACGTTCGAGTTCAACACTACTAACCGTAAGTCAGGGTATTAAAATTTAAATCCGAATAAATTGTATTCGACATATCGAATGTTAGGGGCGGTTCTAGGGAAGGGGCTAAGGTCGCGACACCTAGGTATTTCTAAAAAATTGAGTATTGTTAAAAACAAAATTTCAAAAAAGACATACTATAATATCTTAAGTTTTCTAAACAATATGGCTTAGCTCCCTCCCCTCCCAATCATCACCAACAGTGTCTCTGGAGCCGACACTGACGACTGCGTTATCATGTGAACTTTTTAAAGTTAGTCCACAAATGACATAAATTATGAGNNACAAAACAACACACCCCACCCACCCCCCCCCAACCCCACCACAACACCCCCTCCCCCCCAAAAAAAAAAAATTCCTTATCATATCATTTAAATTGCAATCATTTCGTTTCAGTAATATGTCCAAGCAGTACGGAATACATAAATGCTACGTCCAACACGACCAGACAGTGGACATTATACGAACGAATTTGGGATCTCAACACGACGGTACCGATATTTCTCGTCGTGATAGTTGCCCCGCTGTTGAACTTTAGATCGGCCACGTTTTTCACGAAGTTTAATTCTTTGGGTAAATTAATGAGAATTCCACAACACGCGTGGTGTAACTATATAGCATTTGTCTCACAAGTCGATGATTTATATTTATATATTTTTATTATGACTCGTTTTCTTTTCATTTCGATTGGGCAAATAATCACTGAATAATATTGTGGATAGACAAGATTATTAATTTTAGTTTTTTTTAGTATTCTCACTCAAAAAAGATCAACGTGTTTTTTAATTTATGTTTCTCAAAATTTGAAATTTATTCAGTTTCTTGGTACAATTTGTCTGGTAGGTAATTCAAAGAATGTTATTATTATTTGACATAATATATACAGTTACCTATGCATTTTCAAATCTCAAATACAATTTCAAAAGAGCGATTTAATACCTATAATATAGTTAATAACGTACCTATCTACACTTACATGAAAAATAATGATAACAAATAGTTTAAAAACTTAAAAAATTAATTTTTCATATATATAATATATTTATTGACGGCGAAAAACACGGTAGAACACAATGGATTACTGTATACGGACGATTTGCCAAGCATCCTCACTCCATTTTTTTCTTCAATAATACAGTTAACTATTCAAAATCTGATTTTTGGCATTTTTACATATAGTTAGGTACTTACAGATCGTATATTTGAATTCTTGAATTATTTGTAGTACTTAAGGAGTGTTTTGTAGAGACCCCAACTTTTGTTTCTCAGAAGACAACCTTTCTTTTCTAATGTAAATTATTGAACGGAAATATTTTTGATGAAAATTTTGTATCACAACCAAAATTCAAAAGAGTGCTTTACGAGTTATTTATCTTTGAATTCTAAGGACAATAGGCTCATAATAATGGGGTTAGAAGATGTGGGAGACATAGCTATTTGAACATTAATTTGGTAATTTATATTTATTTATCGATATTTATAGTTAGTAAAAATGGTCCAAGTATAATAAATACTAGATCCAATTTATAATTTTGTAAAACCATTTTTAAAGACTATTATTTTTAGTTTAAACATTTTGATAACTGGGAAACTTTAAATTACTCATTCGAATTTTGAATTAGGTACATAAAAATTTTCAAAAAAATTACTCACTAAATAATTTATAATAAAAAGGGTATTTTCATTTTAAAAACAGAAGTTTAATTTGCCATTGGATAACCTTAAGAAGCTTAAGTTGAACAAAAAATGTCAAGAATTTTGAATTATGTACTTGAGGTGTATTTAAAAATTCCAAAAATTAAAATTTGAAAAAATGGGAGTGAGAATGCTTGGTGAATTACTTTGTATATCCACAGAAAACTTAAATAGGTACTTTTAAATTGATTTTCTAGGAACTCTGGCTGTGCTGTATCTATTCATATTTGTTATAATAAAATCATATAGTTGGGGAATAAATATGTCTGCACCAACTATAGAAGGATTAACAGATTATTCTGAATTTTATAAAAACACATTTCCTGCAACATCTGGGATGCTTACGTTATCAATGTTCATACATAATATTATCATTACGATAATGAGAAATAATGAAAATCAAAAACATAACGCAAGTAACTATATTATTATTTTAAAATCAAATACTAACTGTGAAATTGTTTTCAATACATTTAGGGCCGTGATCTATCAATAGCATTCACTCTTGTTCTCCTAACGTATATATTGATTGGAATTACTTTCTATGTGTGTTTTCCATTAGCTAAATCATGCATTGAGGATGTAAGTATATTATAATAACTACTAATATTATACAAACTGTTTTCTAATGAACACTCTGAGGACAAAGAACAGAGTTTGCCAAAAGTCAATAATATGACTTATGAGTTATAAATTTACTGTAGATAATAAAATACAATGCCCATAATATAGTACATACTAGATACCTACACTAGAATAAGAAATAAGAATATACATTTTAAAATTCAAATTCTAATAAATTATTTCATCACCTACTTTATAAAGATATTATATAATACCCTAACCTAATGTTATGCATATATTGTAACTGTTGAGTCTATAATAGTTTATAACTAAATGCTAAAAAAAAAACCTAACCTATCTATTTGTCTATCTTATAATGCTAAAAAAAATGCATATTACCTACTCATTGAGTATTAAGATCTGCAGAATACAATTAGTAGGTATAAAAGTTTATTTTTTAAATATATATTTATATTTCTATAAGTTAAATAACATTTATGTACATAAACAGATTTCATTCTATAAATCAAAGACTTCATTAATCATTTAAGTGGACTTTATTCCCCTCATATGTTGTCATTTATCTGCAGCTTCATAAAGCAAATTACGACATATAACATAACAAATCTGTGTAAAAAGAACCAATTTTGTGATATAAGCATTAATATTAGAGTGAATCTCTATTTGTACATTGGTTTTTTACAATATTTAAAATTTAAAGCATGTTTTATGCATTTTTAAAATGCAATATTTAACAAGCTGATAACTTGCATAATAAATCTAACAATCATAAAAATTGTGTGTACATCATACACGTGCAGAAAATGCTCTTATACAACTTTTACCTAACTTTAAGTTTGAGAATAAGTTAATTTGCTCTAATTTTAAGGCTGACAATATAAACTGGTTCTGCTAAATGCAAATTTGATGTGTTGTACCTAGTGTACAGTTGTTTGTAAGACTGAGACAACACATGTATAACAACCTCTTAATGTTAACATTTAATGATAGAATAACAGTAAGTTGTGTTAGCTATTAACCACTAACAATCAGCAAAGAAAAACAATGGACTATAATCCTGAATGCCATGTTATTAAAATGAAACATAAATCATTAAATCAAGTCTCAATTTCAAAGATAATTATTTTGACTTTTACAAATTTTTTAACCAATTCATAAATAATCAAGGCAGCATAAAATATTAAAGTCTAGTACAGTCTTAAAAACTATTTTCTCTGTGACTATTAGTTTAGTTTTTGCCTTTACCATCAATATTTATACAACTAAATCATAGGTACAGTGGAGTTAATACATTATGGTACCTACTTGAAAGTTGAGTTACACGTTAATATTAGTTATTATA
>PVMI01070406.1:0-14777 GCA_008528875.1 Aulacorthum solani | reverse complement strand
GTATCAGAGACTCTAGACACCCAATGTACAGTAGAGCGTTACCCACTTGTCTGCTTTATTATAGATTGAAATACTCTGTTTGGGAACATTCAATTTAATTTTTTTAATGACACCATATATTTTTAATTCCAAGTTCCAAAACAAAATAAAATGTATGATATGTGATTCAAAAAAATAAAAAACAATTTTTTTTCTTCAGAAATGTTCTTTAGAAATTGACATAAAATTATGTAAAAACACATATACCAAAAAGTTCACATTTTTCAAATTAATTAGTGTAGACACTTAATCGGATCACATGGTATGGATATTTCCGTATAGTCCGTGGTAATAACTAAGATAATATAGGTATTTGTAGTAATATTTCAGCAAGAGCCAGCCTGCATCCCCACTATTATTATTATTATTACTACTAATTGCTAGTCGTTCACGAGTCAGTTCTGTGGTGCATGCAGCCGATGATTGTATACCGGCATTCGTCACAATTGTTCCTACAGTTCTATCAAGTGTTTTAAATTGTCTATGTAAATTGCAAATTATTTATTGAATTAATAAATTGTAATGTGACTTACATAAAAATTGAGTTAAAGCTAAAATTATTTTCATGACATTATCTAGTGGTTGTACAAACCAACCGCAGGTACATATTTATCATTATTTATTAATCAATTTGAATTGTCAAAAAAAATAAAAATATTCTCTTTAAACTTTGATTAATATTAATACAATATAGACCATCAATATGGAAAACTTAACCAAGCCATAGAGATGTTTATATTAAAAACATTAGGAACACTGCATAATTAAAATAAAAGTATCACAAATTTACACTTTCTACTTGAAATATTTTGTACTTGGGCCATGTCAATTTGCAATTACAAAGTTGAAAAGATTTAAAATTTTATTTTAGGGATTCAATGAAATCCATTGTTTCTTTATAATTAACTTATGTGGCCATGTTTTAAATTTGAATGTCATATTACATATGTTTGAATCAGTGGCAGCTTGTAGGGTTCATAGAAGGCGGGGCACAAATATTTCCCTATTCTCTATTAACACAACTTTCCACCATAAATTAAGGATTTTTATGCTTTATTATCTGTTTGTAATTTATAATTAAACTGTAATATGTATTTCTAAAACGCCAATAACCCTGGCAGTTGAGGCGTATTTCAAAATAAAAAAAAACAACTTACCACCTTTAATTTGTGTTAATTTTAAGCTTAACTCAAGCTCTGAATTTGTACAAAAAAACTTTTAATACACACTTATGAGGTAGGTATATGATACTTAATACTTCTGTGTATATCTTTTAATGGAGTTATTTGCTCTCTTAAAAATACCCCATATTCATTAAAAACCTAGTTAATTCAAAAATCAATCAACTCATTTCCTATGATATATTTTACATGAAAATATGAAAACAAAAATATGTAAGGTTTAAAAATATTATATTAACACTTTAAAATTATATTTTACAGTAGTAGAAAACTTAACGGAATTTAAAATATTACATAATGTTACACTTTACATTGATGATTTAAACAGTTTTTGTTGTAATATTTTGATAAATAACTGATGATAAAATAACGAAAATAAAATTACTTGTAAAACAAATTTAGTTCTTATTTGTACCTGAAAATAAAAATAATTTGATCATTGAGACATAAATTACATAATACATAGAACAATATTATTGGAATGAAATTAAATTTAAGTTTTAAATAAAACAAATGTATATGTTAGATTGAATATAACAAGAGGTTAAAAATTAGCATGTACAGTATTATGTTTTTACTAAGAGGTACCACTAGACATTTTTGCTAGATGATATTGGATATAAATGGGTTTCTAGGAGGTGATAGGGAGTGTCACAATATCTATGCCCTTTTGGAATTTTCAATACAACCTACTTTATTTTAAATAACAACACCATTTTTTCCCTGCAGATTTGGATGGATGATTATTGTGTTTTAAGATTTTTTCTAATTTTAAAGCAATTGACAAAGTAAGAGTAAGTTAACATTTTGAATAATCTAATAATCTGTAATGAAAATTATAAAAATGAATATATTATAAATTTGTTTCTTTACTTTTTATCTACATAAATATAATAATAATAATATTAGGAATATAATGAATAAGTTAAATTTAAAAACAGATTATTTGTAAATTTAAATACAAGAATTGTTTAAAAAAATATACTTAATACAAATATTTATTTTTATTTTAAAAGTTACAAGTTAGATAACTCAACAAATTTCAATATTTTGAAGTAAAAAATATATTTATAAATAGTAACTTGTTGAAAGTATGTACAGTTATTTTTTATTATTTGTTTTATTGATTATTGGTTATATGGGTAAAAATGGCCATCACTAGTATTTTTTACTCCCCATCACTTCTCAAAAACCCAATTCAATCCAAGGTTATCTAACTAAAAATATTTAGTAGTACCTCTTAACACTTAGTGTATAATATACAAAATGTGTTTTAAAAAGGCAACTGAAAAGAAAAATTATAGGGTTGTGTTAATGGTTAATAACATAACATAATATGTAATGCATACATTCTACAGTGTAAGAAATACAGGTTCTGATGAATAGTTCTCATTAATATCAGATTAATTAGGAATCAAAACTTTGTAAAAAATACTAACTTACTAATCACAAGTTAAAAAATTATTAACTACCACACAACATTTTTTAATTTGATTAAGTATAGACATTTTGAGTGCATTCAAAATATACTAAATTAGAGCCATAACGGGTCTTTGTTGTAGGGTACACATTTTACTCCAATTATTTTAATATCATTTTAGTTGGTGAAGAGTGTAATGAAAGTATAAAGTATATTTTATTTGTTTAAAAAGTAATATAAATAAAACAATTGTAAAATTAAAAGTATTAATTATATTTAGGATTTTTTTTTGTGAATACAATACAATTTAAAATATACTCTAAATATAATTGGAGTACAAATAAAATTATAAAAAATAAACTATAAAAATACAAACATGTTGTTCAAAAAGGATGACAATGTGCAACGCACAATATACAATAGATTATAAGAAGATTAATTCTTAAAATGTTTAATTGTATATATACATTGACTATGGAATTATAATTTAAAAAAAAAATGTAATTAACTTTTGCTAATGATACTAATATTTTAGTGATGTATGAAATGCTCTAATAAATACATTAATATTTTTCCAAGCATTTTAACTTTTAAAACGTTAATTAACTAATAATCTTAAACTATACTTACATAACTTTATGAATTAAGTACAAAAACATCAATAATTTTGATTGAAGTGAATCAAAACTATCATCTATTATACAATTCTGAAGTGATTCAGACTATTACAAATTCTACATACCAATATTATGGCATAATACATAAAATAGGTTTGTAAAATACTAAATACCAATAACTTATTTTATATGCATCAGTTATCACTAAAAGCAAAATATTTTTTTGTTCAATATTTTTTATAGCAGAAACTTACCCTTTTCGATTTTATTGATGAAAACCTTTATAATGAATGTTCAACAAATGTTACCCCAAAACTAGTTGTATTATTCAATTGACTTTTGCAGTAACTAACTTCTCAAATGCAACATCAGAAGCTAACAAAAAAAAATTAATTTACTATAAAGCAATTATAAATTATTGAAAATTGTTTTATATATTATTAACCAACCACATGGAAATATAGTAAAATAATAATAATATATTATAGTTTTTCAGTAAAAATGGAGTAGATAATACTCCTTGACAGCTATGAGAATTAAGTATTCTACCATGATGTTAACTAAATAAATGGTGGTAAGAAACAGTTCACCATTAAAATATGCTCTATTCTAATCCACAAAGAGCGATAATATGAGAAATAGGTAAGATTAATAAGTGATTTGAGTACTAATAAAATATATTTATATATCTTTTATGAAATAAGGCCATATTATATAATTATAGATTTTTAACTGTTTTAACAAACAATAATAATAAATAATAAGTTGGACTAGAGTTGTAAACTTCTAAAATAAACACTATTAATGATCATACTTATTGATGTATTAAATAACCATAACATATTTATTTAAGAATAATTTATAGAAGTTATTCAACAATGTAATGCATAAATATAGGTGAGGTGTCCTAAAAATAATTACAAACATTAGACTGTAGGGGATAATAGATGTCACCCAATAAAAATTAATTTATATTTTTAGTATATTTTGCATAAAAATAAAACACAATATATTGGGGCTCGATGAGGCGCGATCGTACACTTAATCTGCAGCAACACTTTGAGTGTTAGTAACAGCTGTCGTTGCTAGCTAGCACTCGAATGGGTGACCACCCAGGTTTTTAGCAACACATCCTAGCCAAACATACAAATACATGTTTCTAATCAACCGTTTCCCCCTACAAACAGCTAATGGCCAAAGTTGGGCTTTAAATCAATAATACTAAAAATATATATATTATGTTAATCAAAAGTTGAATTAGTTACTAACTAGGAAAAATGAGCATAAGTCATATAATAACCCATTTTTTTTTAAAATATTATAAATTAATAAAATGAAATTAATTTAAAATTGTTTAAGCAATTTATTGAATACTTTGTTTAAGTGTTAGTAAAATCATGTTTCTTTACCTTTTTTGGAAAGATCATTTACTGCTTGATCAATATCTCCTTGATGTTTCAAAAAGTATGGACGTATAAATCTATTGTATACAACCACAGAACCATTGTTGCTGATTGGTATAAAACACCACACAAAAAAGATTGTCTGAAAACAAAATTATAAACAATTATTAACTTAACCTATTTTGTTTTTAATTATTATTATGTTAAAGAAGCAATGGTTAATAATTTATATGGCTGAATGAATATTGTTGTAAGTACTGTACATTAAATTGGAATTAAATTCTAATTTACATTGAAATAAATTTTGTACATCCATAAAAATATGCATTATTTTAAATTTAAATTTTGTAGTACCTATATTTATTTATAATTACAAAAACTTACTTTGATTAAAGAATAAAATGGAATCCAGCTAAGTAAAATTGCAGCTGGTAGCTCAATAAGTGTAATAAATGAAAATACAACCCAATATGTCAACCATTTTGTGTCATCATCTTTTCCACTAGATTCAACTGCTTTAATGGATGCATATGCCGGGTATAAAAATCCGATCAAATTACTTAACAATATGGTTCCATATCCAATTAATAAGTAGAATATAAGAAACACTGCCAAACCTAAATTTTTTTTAAATGAAAACAAAATATTTAGAAACACAGATATACTTATATTTTTTTCAAATAACTCTTTCTTTTTTTAAGTAAATTAAAGGTCTAATTTAAATTATTAAAAATAGCAAACATACAACAAATATATTATAAAGTTTATCTTCTAACCTAAAATTACTTAAAATAAAAATGATGAATCATGATGAATAACTATATATTTTATAAATAAAAAATATTATTGTGCAATTAAAAAATCTATTAATTTACAGTTTTAAACAGCAAAATTGCAAAATGTTACTTTATAGATTATATTATGATTACTATTATTATTTATAAAAACATTAATTAATTTTTATCAATTTATAAACAAATAAAAAGGTTAAATACTAATACTTAGTTAAAAGTATTTTTTATTATTCCATCCAATATACACAAATTTTAGAATTTTAAAGGAAATTAAATAGTTTTGAAAATAAATATATGTTGCGTTGATGCAAGCTTAGTTTAACATTATACATATTTTATATAAAAACTAAATAGAATCCATAAAATATGTAACATATTTAAGAACTATTAAAATTTTATCAACTAAATTTAAAAGAACTAATGAATATTATATTTACCTACCTATGATAGACATATCAATAAATTAATCAATAATATAATGTTTACCTAATATTTCATTTATATAAATACAGAATGACTCAATATTAGTTTAGATTATAAGACATACTTTATACATAAATCATGACTAATTACCTATAATAGGTACGTTTGATAATTGAGTATTATTTATTTATTATTTTCAAAAATATAAGCATCAATTGTACTTATTAAAAATTAGCTGTATGACCAAACTTGGCCCACAAAAAAAATGAAAAAATTTATAATACGTAGCTATATAGGTGTATTTTGGCTATAGTATAATTTAGTTTATGGGTAAATCAGCATCGGTGCACCTTAATATTGTTCCTATACATTGTATTCTCGCGTTGTGAACTAATTCGACCAAGATTAGAATTAGCATACATAAATAGATTGGATATACCACTAGGGCACTAAGCAGTGGAGCTGAACTCATAATTTTTTTGTGAAGCGAAATCTAGAATTTTTTGGATTTTTATAATTTCTATTGTTTTATGCTATCGAGCATCAGTTATGTATAAAACACCTGATTTGACTTTGTTAACCTGTTAACCGCTACTCCCTATAACTCACCTATACCCACCCACCCATTTAAAAAGTGCAGCAATCGCTTTACATGACACATGAGTTCGGTGCCACTGCCACTAAGTATATTGGGTACATTGGTACACTAAGTATGTTTCATACTACCCTCTAAACTTTCCTGATTTATCTAGGAACAATATTTGTAATTTTAGACAAAATCAGTCAAGTAGTTTATGAATCTATTGGTTACTAACGTACGGTTAATTGCTTTGATATACATTTAATTAACAAACAATAAATTAAAAATTATTTTCTTATAAAAAAAAAAAATCCCATAGCAACTTAGGTAAACTAGTTTATGCCATTTTTTTTTTTTTTTAATTGTATTCCTATAACCAATGGCAAGCCTATACATAAACAACAAAAAAAAATTAATTTTTGTGAGGAAACGTACATTATTTTATACTAAATATATAAACAGATAGATAATATGGTTTGTAACCTAAAACTAAATAATATACCTATAATTATTGTTTAGTATTATAAAACTATCCATCATAACAACCCCTCTGGTTGTTATTAGAACATTCTTAATTGGTGCAAAGGCTGAATTTGAAAATTAGAAGTGTGAAGTATATTACATATTGTTACATTAGATAATTTTAACAATTTGGAGTATACCAGAGTTCAGATACAGAACACATATTAATTATTATTAATATAGATAGTAAAAATAAGTATGACCTAAATTTCAAATAGTATTAACAAAAATGTAATAAATTATTATAGATTAGTGATTAATATTCACAATTGATTGTTAAATCTAAAAAGTTATTTAAGAAACAATGAAGCACAAATACTAAAAAATATGATCATGAAGGGGTAGTATTATAAGAGCACCACATTTTTTACAGCCAACAGGCATCATAGGTATGTCTTTTTTTTATTTTTATATAAACTTTATGGATACAATTAGTTTCAACAATTACAATTAAAAATCATCATGTCTTAAACCACACTATAACTGTAGATGTCAAATTGAGAACCAATAACCCTCACTGACATTTTTTTATTTAATTAAACGACTCCTGATAAAAAGCATACAAATGTTAATTTTGAATTTCTTACCAAAAAATAAATTCAATCTATTGACTCCTGTTTGTGCTTCAGCCCAATTGAAAAATTTAAACCAAGGTTTAGATTCATCGTATAATGAATCTTTAATAGCCGATTTAATCGATTCCAGTTGAATTGCCATATTAAAATCTTAGATCAACTTGATACTGAAGAAAGAACTGAAAAAGAAAGGTACAGAAAATTATTCACAGTAAGTTGAATCACCAACCAATACTTTCATACTGTGTAAAATTACTGAAATCAGAGTACCGTTAAAACAAAATATTTATAAAATAAAATTTACATTTATTAATACCTTATTAATTTTTAATGACTACAACAAAAATAACTAGTAACTTGATATTATGTAGGTGGTAAATTAATATAACTCTAGCTTTTCTTCGGAAAACGAAAGGTTTGCGATTTCAAACATTTAAATTTAACACAGTGTTAAATATTATATCGGGTGGTAAAATTATTAAATGTAATGTTTAAGTACCTAAAAATAACAAGCTGCTATTCGACGTAAACTGATTATTTTTTAAACTAAATCTTAATAGTATATTAAACTAGTGCACAATTAAACGAAATCACTGAACTAAAAAAAAAAAATACGAGAAATCAAAAATGTGTGTCAAAATGATAATAATTACTGTTTAAAACCCGGCGGCCAATCTAGTCGCTGAAAAACCCGGACGTCGGACACGGACCACTTTGTTCGGCGTTCGAAGTGAGTTATCCCGACTCTCGTCTCGAAATAAAACAGTAAACACTATTCGGCATTCGCTAGCTGATATATAAATAATAATAATATCATCACCAAGGTAAATATCGTGGGTAATATTCTGTTATTCTGTGCTATAGACGTATACCCGTAAAAGATAATGATGGCAGCTAGGCTGGTATATATACCGTAACCACTTTTAAAATGATAACCTTGAACCGGCTGTCGAGTTGCAACGTACGCAGGTAATAAAGGCACGTACAACACTGCAATATGTAAAAGTGTACAGCTTGCTGTAATATCCCAAAACGTTGTAACAAGTACTGCACTACTGCGTAGTACGATCGCAGAATAGGTGGAGTTTAATCTATTCCGTGATGCGTTCACGATTCAAGACATATCTTAATTATTGCCAAGGTGTTTCTAAAATCGTGGGTACGATTAAAAATTCGACCCACAGGACACTGAACGCGAGCAGGGAGGGTTTGGTCCCACTCGGTGATTTTAGACTAAATACTTAAAAGCTGATTAAATATAAGACGAAACGTATGGGGTTAAAAGCCGCTTCAATATCACATAACCTGAACAAAAGAATTTTAAAATATCTACCTCGCCAGCTATATTTTAATTGTACATTAGCCAGTTACCCGGTTAGCCTTAGCTCAGTGGCTCGGTACCCTATCTTAATATTATGAATTTAAAATTTAGTAAACTCTTCTCTCCTCATTTTCCGGCGAGTAGACGACACAGCTATAGTAATACTTAAGTCAAATAATGTTTCTGATACCGCATCTCAAAAATCAAAAACTACAAATACATATAAATAAAATAGAAATTTGGGCCAAAAACTGGAAAATAAAAATCAATGGCGAAAAGCCAGCTCAGATAAACTTTTCAGTAAACAAAATGGAATCCCCCTCCCTCCCCACTAAAATTCAATAATAAGTCAATTCCACTTCACCAAAAAATAAATATAAGTATCTTGAGATTCTGAATGGTCTCCCTCTTTATGCGATTTATGTTTGTTGTACCTATATGCTTTTCTCTCTGTTATCCTTGTTACTTATTGTTTTTATATTGTAAACTTTTGTATATATTTGAATGAAATAATAAGATATTTAGTATGTTATTTGAATGAATTTATACTTTTATTTTCTAAATTCATATGCTTTTAAATTTTGCACCACAAAAAAAACTGGGGTGGTGATCTGCTGCTGAACAAAACGTTTCTTCCCCAACACTAGCCCCCACTAAAAATTAAACTGTGTTTTTTTTGTCGGTCCTCGCAACTTAGGACCTATTTACTTACACAGTTTGTATGAATTCAATACTAATTTATGTTTGCAGTGGTTGGCACAAAGTGTGACTTTGTCAGATTTCATAACTGCATAATTGTGTATAAAATAATGAAATAAAGACCATAGTCCATAGGTCAAGAAAATTCCACAGTAACGTTACGGTAAAACTGCATGAGTAATCAAAAACTCAAGACTTGCAAATTAAATGTACCTGAAAGAGTACCATTAGAAAATTAAACTTTAACTGAAATGTGATAATAGACAGATCCATGAACGGCCCTTTCCAAAGTAGCTACCAATTAGATATTTGCTCTATAAACTACCCTCAAAACTAAAAATTAAGTATTATTTCTGCATAAAATATGATGACTAATGACAGACATATAAACTGACAACACGTCATTGAATAACCAATACATTTATTACTCAGAATTCAGAATCTAAATTGGGGATGAGCACTGGGCAGTCTGTAATCACTCTTTATAATATACATTATAATACTTAAAATAATATATTAATTGTTTAACCTAACGCGAAATTGCAGTAACTATTTTTTTTTTGCAGTTGTTTTTCGACTAACTATAATGATATTAATATAGATAACTAAATATCTCCAAACTACTAGCCATTATATTTTGAATATACGAATTTTATCTATTTAAATAAAGGAAACAGTTACAGAATAGTTTACAAAAAAAACTTTGTAGCACCTGTCAGCCTTATAAAGTTATAACCTTGTTGTAAATGTTTAGCCTAAAAAGTAGTTAAATGCAACCGAACAGACATGGTTCCTTATCACTGAAGTACTTCTGATATGGATTACAAAGCTTGACAATATTGTATGGAGTATTGACGGGACGGGACTATAGTGGACGAATAGACAAAATAAAATCTATATAGTATACTATTACCTGTTAAAAGATTTGGATTGAAGTTTACCGATCGTATTCAAACAATTAAGAAAGATGGAAAGGATTCCTGAGCAAATGGGTTATTTGATCATGACGATGGATGGAGCTGTGATTTCGGTGAGTAAAATTGCGAGAAACGTATTTATTTATTTTTTAGAAAATTAATTTATAACGAATACCAAATGATCTAAACTTTATGTCTATACAATAAATTAATCGATCATTTCAGTCCGGTGGTGATTTAGAAAATAATGAAAAGATTGCGGACATCATATCAAAAACAATTGGAACGAGTAAAAGCTTATACGTACCCGATGAACAATTCCAGAACATGTCAAGTATGTTAAATTAAAAAGGAACTGATTTTAAAACTAATGTTTTGTTAATTTGATTTATTAATAGTTTTGTTTCAACATTATCATTATTCTGTGTGTGTGTCAAATAAGAAAATCCATGTCTCCAAAATCAGACATGATCCCAACGCATTAGAAAATGATGAAGTCAAAGTTATTACGGAAGGATCTTGATTGGTAAAACTAGTATTTTTTATATTCTTAGGCACAAGATACAAATATCTAAGTTATGTAATTACTATTATTTAAGTCGGTACTACCATTTTATGTAAATTGTTAATAATATTTCAAATGTATTAAAATATAATGTTTATTGTTCACATTACTATTAAATCAGTGTAAGTTAAACCATTGCACTTAAGCCATAAATTGTGTTTAAAATATCTTCATTTAATATTTATCAAACTTGTTAAAATTTGCATTCAACTAACCTATTATAATATGAAGTATTGTTTAATACCTTAATACTGAATGTAAATTGACATTTATATGGATTCAAAGAGAAAAAATAATATTAATTTAAATTTAATTTATTTAAATAAACTCTTATAAATACTATGTACATATATAATTGAAAAAATGTTAATTTTTAATTCACAAATTAAGAACTAAATGTCATAGAACAGGAAAAAAATCATCCCAACTATATTTTATTTTACAAACAACAAAATTATTATTTTTTTTTAAAAAATGATGATATAGATTTTGTTCCCGATGCAGCTTTTTTTAATGCTTTGTCTTTAGCTGTTATTTTTGGAGTGACATTCTAAAAATAAAAATGAACTAGATTTATAACTAAAAAAAAAATATATATCTAAATATGAGGTACCTTCATAACTTGTAAAGGCACTTCATCGTATTCAACTTCTTTGTGTTTGACCTTTTTATTTACATCACTTTTATTTTCATCGGCTTTACGCTTATTACATTCAACTATTTCTGGTAGCCCAAGATGTTGCAACAATGATTTTTGAATATCAATGTGCAAATATTCCGAAATTATATTGTATGCATATCTCTTATACTGTTCTGTTTTAAAAATATAATTATGAAAATGATTGACTAATATTATACATTATTCATTTTAAAAAGCATAACCCACAAAAATCATTAATGACGATTAATTGGTAAAACCATATGTAATATGGTCATTATAGTGATATTAATAAAATTAAAAAATGTAATCTGGTTAACATTAAATAAAATGATTTAACAAGTTTATTAATTATTATCATATAAGAAATATTTGTTTCTAACTAATAAATTACAGTTATAACTGTAAGCTTTAGATAATATTGGTGATTGTTGAAATACATATTTTAATTTCCATATAATTTAAACGATTTTTGTAAGACTGATGGCATTTGGGCTGTTTTCTCTAGGAATGGGTAATTTTTTTTTAAACATATAAATAAACAGTCTAAAGAAATGTTTCCTTTTTTACACTCCGTTCCACATTAGAACATGCCGATTGCGTGCATCAAGAATGAGGTTTATTGACTTACTATGCAGTATGCAGTTATATCCTCTCCATCTGGCCAAATGTCTTAGACAACGACCGACTGTAGTGCATAAGACAAATGTAATTAGCTGCCGTCGATTTAGAATAGCAGTTCTACAATTGCAAACCACCTATAAAGGATTTAGTGTGGATTGCACAGAGCTAACTTATCATTGATATCTCGCTTGGCATGTTCACTTGTGGCACAGAGTATAGAAATTTTAGAGAATTTTACCATCAGTTGCTTGAACACTTGTTTCACACACTTTAAATGAGGATGAAATGGCCGCATTTTGATTAACATTTATTTGTTGTGCAACTAAAACTTTTGATACTTTTTCTATTTTAGGTGTTAGCCATTCCAAAGTTTTGTTTTCATTATATTGCCACAAAATTAAATCTCCAACTTCTGAAATTTTTTTGAAGAATATTAAAAAATGTAACAAAATAAAAACCTTGATATTGATGAAAAATAGTAAATAAAAATTAATTTTATTTCAAGTCATATGTTTTACCTTTTTTAATAGCAATTTGTTTTAAATTGGTCAATTTTGATAGTTTCATTAGTAGGTTATTTAATTCTGGAAGATATTCATCCACTAAAATTTGATCCAACGGACAGAACATAGAAGAACACTATAAATCATAATATTGACTTAAAAAAACCTAATTATTAGTTTTTACTAATATTATATTTAATTATCAGTTTTTGCATACAAAATAAATAACTTTTTAAACAAAGTTTATCAATTAATTGTTTTATTAAGTCACCATAGTCATGTAAAATGCTAGATAACAATTAATTTGGGCACACTTAATGACATACAGGGTGATCCATTTAAAAGGGTGCACTAATTATCTCAAAAAATATAAACTTTTTTTAAATTTTAGGTTTATGCTTTTTTAAAACTTTATAGTATTAAAATTTGTTCACCTTTATATTTATTGGTTAAACCACCATCAACTTATGATTTTCAAACGGGGACATAAAGGTCATAAGTTAATTAAACCATTTTATTTAATGAATATTGGCATTAAAATTTTTACTTTTGTTATTTCGTTTGTGAGATACAGCTCCTCAGATGGTTTAAGATGTTAGTCGGTAGTGATACAAATATTGTCGTTATTTGGTATGTCTAATTAGTCGATAGGCTAATAAATGATTTGGGTTCAAAGTACAATAGTCATGGTTTATAAATTGTTACCTTGGGTTGAAAGATATAAAATGTATCACTATAAAGCTATATAACTCCTGATCTTTACAAATGAATAAATATTATAATAACATCTCCTTAAACTCCAAAACTCTAAGAAGTTGTTTTAAGTTCGTTTTAAGAAACGAAATAACGAAAAATAAAAATTTTAACACCAGTATTCATAAATAAAATGGTTTTATTAGTTGATGACCTTTTTTTTATCATATGTTCCCATTAGAAATAAAAGTTGATAGTGGTAGTGGTTTAACCCATGAATATAAGGGTGACATTTTTTTAATAATATACAGTTTTAGAAAATCATAAATCTAAATTTAAAAAAATGTAACATTTTTTTGAGATAATTAGTGTACCCTTAAATGGATCATCCTGTTAAAGGAGGTTCACTCGCTCAGACATTTGAGAGCTTATTATGCAAAACAACATCAAGCAGGTAAGAATATGAAAATAAAAATCAAAACAGATTCAGACATAAAATTTAAACGCATTAAATTACTAGGTTGTTAGTTATACTACCTAGTAATGTATTTACAAAATACGCGAACTGCTAAAATTGTAATGTGTTATAACTTAGAAACTAAGGCCAACCTATACATTCTTATTGTACTTTATTTATTTTCATCCTTATTACACAGATATAGATCAAAACATTTGGAATTCAATTAGTACTATGGTTCCCAAATTCCCAGCTCACAAACGGTCAAATATCTCAGTCTAATCCTAGATTGTAGGTTAATTTTGGGCTCAACATACAAAATTTTAAAGCTTGTTTTCGCTTGCTTAAAACATTCATTAATAACAACACATTCACCAAGCTAAACACAAAACTACTTATCTATAAATCATTAATGAAGCCAGTTTGGAAATATGGTATCCAGCTAATGCCAAAAAATCTAATATTCATAAAATCCAAACCTTCCAGAACTCAGCCCTCAGGAAACTACTCGATGCCCCATCTTAAGTCTCGAATAGCACTATCCACTCTGACTTGAAAATTGTCCAGAAAGAAGCCAAAGCACATTAAAAGCGCTTTCATTACCATCTGTCCTCTAACAATAATCGACTAATACGCAATCCCGCAGTCCTGGCAATCCAACTAGGCGTTTTTAAACGTAATTGGTGTTGTGACCTACTTGATCCTCATGCAAAATAAAAAAAATACTCATAGTGAGTGTCATTGATGAATGGCTTCTCACATTCCGTGTTTCGTGTAATTATATAT
>PVMI01070405.1:0-21590 GCA_008528875.1 Aulacorthum solani | reverse complement strand
AATAATAGATCATAGGATCATAGCATTCAAAATTTCATTCTGCTCAGATATCGGTTAAGACCTCGTGTATATTCAATGTATTTCACCAGTTGTTGATCATTTTTCCTTACGCTCTGAGCAACTATTGAATAAAAATGGACATCTTCAAAGTCCCGCTTACAATTGATTTCCAATCAACAAATAACGCTATACTTGGAACTTTTGTAGCACTTATTTTAGCTTCAACAGTGGCAAAAAAAAAAAATAAAATAGTTTCATTCAGAATCTAAAATTTCAGATACTGTAGGCGTTGGAAAAATAAATAAAGATGAAGGTACTAACTCTGTTGAAAAGCGATAAAAAGAAAATTCAATTTTAGTTTGTGAAATATCTCAAACGGCGTAAATCATTTTTTTTGGCATATAGCTAAGGGCTAAGCAGCTATAGAATTTGCATATGTTTTAATCCGATATTTAGATAACCAAGATACAAATTCGAATCATTCTCTTGCGAATATAAATATGATTTCCTATTTGCATGTTTCGATTATTTTCCACCTTTCGGTAAAAGTGTATAAATTGAGGTATAAGTATTGTGTATTTTCCGAGCACATTTTTACAGTTGAGAAAATCATATTTTATGTTGTGTTATTTTCGTTACAGGCCTAAGCTACATGTGATTAAAATTAAATTCAAGTATAATGTTATATTTTTTTAGGTACAAAACATAAACATATTTCACAGTGACAATTCAATTATTTACTATACATTTTATAGTAAACGAACATTTTTTTTTTTTTTTTTGAATAATTAATTACTCATCTTGAATGTTTATATCAAATACAATTTGATCATTATAAATAGCCCTCAAGTTCTTTTGCGCCTGTGTTTTAAATTTGAAGTGGAAAATATTTTAAGTAATGCCACTGATATTGACCGATGTTTAAAGTTTAGACAGCGTGACAGAGTACAATGGACAAAAAGCAGAGGTAAAAAATAACATGTTGTGTCATACAACGGCTGCGGCTAAACATAAATTACAAAAACTTTTACAGATAACGTCTGGGCTTTCCCAGCTGATTATTTTATACATAATATACAATATATGCATATATATAAATAAAAAATATTTTCTTTTAAATATTAACTAAACAAAAATTGATTTGTTATACGTAATACTTTTAAATATTTATAATGCACAAACAACTTTTAAAAACTCTTATTTTAATATTATATTATATAAATACTAATCTAACAGTTAATTAACATAAAAAGCTATGAATTTTAACTAATTTAATACATGAATAAGCTAACGATAAACGTGTTTCCATAATGTTGGATAATTTACCACGTTTTAATTTGGGTAAAATTAACTATTAATGGTTTCAAATAAAATCACATAAAACTTATAATATTTACATCTATTTTTGAAACCTGAATTCAAAATAAATAAGGAACTCTGATGTAAGACAGTTTTCACAAAATTAATAATTTTATTTCGTTAAGTATCGATAATACATTTTATAAATACAGTAATACAGGTATGCGTTTTTCTTATTTATCATGTTTGTATCATTATTTTGTACTCTAATCTGAATTCTGATCACAAATAATAACAATACCCTTTATAATATTATTAGGCTCTTGATGAAGAACGTGTGTTGGCAGCTTTACCAGATAAACTAAAAGCTGAGATAGCTATACACGTACATCTCGACACATTAAAGAAGGTCGAGATATTTCAGGACTGCGAACCTGGCCTATTAGAAGAACTCGTGCTCAAGCTCAGACTCCAAGTGCGTATCCCCAATACATACAACCTGTACATTTTTGTCTTGTTTTTATAATTTGTATCGTTTTTTTATTTTCCTATAAAAATTAGGTGTTCAGCCCTGGAGACTACATATGTCGTAAAGGAGATGTGGGCAAAGAAATGTATATAGTAAAGAGAGGCATTCTTAGTGTCGTTGCTGACGACCAAAAAACCGAAATCGCCACTTTAAGCGCTGGAAGCGTTTTTGGAGAGGTCAGTAATAAAACAAATGAGTTTTTTTATGTGCTCATAGGTTCTTTATAGTATAACTATTTAATCCATATTGATTTTCTTTATATTGGAACTTTTGAATTTTGATCTTCGACAATTTATTACTCATAAAACATCTATGGTTTCAACATCTAGAGTTCATTTTTAATTAAGACTTAAATACTTGTTAAATTAGAGAATGTCGCACTTAAAATTATAATTAGTTGTCACTGCCTCTTATAGTCCCATACAAGCTATAAATTCTAGATCGTTATTCATGTTTTAAAAATATTGAGTTACTGGTATAAGTTTGCATATATAATCATTAATTTTAAAATATCCATACAACTATTTGAGATTCATTATTATTTTTGAAACCTATCTTTAAATAAATTATGTAAAATCACTAAAGTGTTATGATCATTTAATAAAAACAAAAACAATTAACATACAATTTAATTGATTGAGATAACAATCTAAAAAACCGTGGTAAATGCAGTTCTCATTATTCATTACATTGAATTATAACCACGTGTCAGTCAGACAGTTAAAAAAAATGTAAGTTTTAATATTTTAGGATTGTTAGATAAAGGTAATCGATATTTAAAATAGGTATTTGTAGATATATTTGTAGAAATCAAAATATAACAAACATGTATTATATTAGTATTTAGTACAAAAAAATATATTTGTAACAATAAGTAATAATAATTTTCTTTACCAGTGGCACTCTCATTAAATCTGTTTGAAATAAAAGTTTAATATACATTTAATTAGTTCGTTTAATTTAATTTTTATAATACAAACTGCCTATATCAAACATAAATTACATATCATTACTTGCCATTTTTTATAATTATCATGCAAAATATTACATTTTGTTTCAAATTTAAGCTTTTAAGCAGAGTTTTTGGGTGAAAATAAATTCATTCATTTTTATATTTTAGAACTTTTTGTTTATATTATATTAGGAATACAAAATCCTGCAAAACACTTGATCCTTGCTTCAAAATTATTTAAAAAGAAAAATATATTATAGTATCGAACTTTATAATTAATTTACTGTTCACTTAAATTTAACTATACAACCATACCCAATATTAACTAGGTTCAAAAAACTAAATAATATGTTTAGTGAATTCGGTACCTACCTATTTGATTTATCAAGTACAACTTTATATTATGCAAAATTTGAAACACTTATACATGGTGTTTCTTGGAAAATATACAAGAGGAAATATTTATATATATATATATAATGTACATGTATTATGTACACGCGTTTGTGTTTGGATATGTATTTATGTATATATGTGCGTGTATTATATGGCTGTAATTAGGAGAAACACAAACGGTACCAATTAAACATACCCCCCTTTTGAATGTCAGTACCGTTTCACTTCAGAGTACATTTTAAATATGCACAATAATAAATTAAGTTAATAAAAAAATAGGGGATCTTTTTTTTGTTATTTCTGGTAATTTGGTTTATTTAAAAATAAAATCACTGCTTTTTTACCTTTAACATAGCTATTACAGTGCCATGCCGATGCTACCATGTTGATTATTTGAATCATTGTTCAATGTATTATATGTATGACCTTCACAAAATACAATAATTCAATGCATGCATTATTATAGGTACATAATATTATTTTAAATCCACTATGTACAACATTTTGTTATGACCACGTGCAAGCATAAATTATTAATTAATAATTCGGGCATTAGGCTATGATCGCTTAATAAACTATTCAAATAGGCACCTAATAAAATGTTAATGAACACTTTTAGATTTTACTAGTTACTGTAGAATAAAATATATGAAAATATGAAAGAAACAAATACCAATAGCAATAAAATGTTATATGAAACTATTATTTTTTGTACTTAGCAAAAAAGTAATAATATTCAGCAGCTAGCAATAACTTATAACACATCTGATATTATGGCTACCATCAATATAGATCCTCTCGTGATTCGTTGTGTCGAAATTAAATCAGTATTGTTACAAAATTTTTAATGGATGGCTACCGGTCATGAAATGTTACACCATCGATTTTCTTCTTCGTTTTTCCATAAAATTATAATCATACCCAGGGGTTTTTTTTAACTGTATACAACACAGTTTTATTGACTGTAAAATACTAATTTATTGTTGTTTTAAACAAAAAAATAAAAATGTATTTTTATAATTTTCATACCTCTTCTAGAAAAAAATGTAAATGTCTACAATACATTCATTATAACCATAAATATTACAACTTAAAAATGTTATCCATTCTTAAATAATAAAAATCGAATACTTTGTAAACTTTTAAATTTAAAATTAATCTGAGTATAATAGTAATACTGTTACTATCATGAAATAGACTACATAGAGACTCCACTAAACTTTTCTTAATGTTAAACTTTGTGTTATAAATACTTAAAATATTATATTTTTAAAAAATACTAAAATATTCCAATCAATAGCCTCATACCTATAATTTATAACATGAAAAAACACATTCAATTAGTCCTTAATTGCTTAACGTAAAAAAATAGCTTAGAACATATTCATTCACAATGAATTTTTTTTTTTTAATTATAAAGCTATACTTCAATTTCTTCTCAGGCTTTGATAGTTTAATATAAAAGTACCAATCAATGTAAGTGATTGTCATGAACTAAGATAGTATGGACTGAAAACGATATTCGTATCAGCAGCCCAGTTTGAGTATATTCCGTAGAAGGAAAAATTGGAAGGTTAGGTAACTATGGTATTATCCTGGAGCTTAATTCCCCAGCCTGATACATATATTTAATCTTTTATCCATGATCCTATATTATATAAATGTTTATAGATTTATGTAAATCCCTATACCAAAATTATTGCCAGGCTCAGGGTTGTCGGTCAATTTCCCTTTCCACACAAAATTCATATGAAAACATGACCAAACCCCACACCCACGGACCGCGTCGTTTCTAGTCCATAATATTATCTTAGTAGATAGTGATTTTATTATAGTACTATAGTCTATCAACTATATGTATGAAAAAAATATTAAATATTACCTATCACTGAAGTGATATTATATTGAATAAATATGGCTGTTAATTATGCATTTAGAAATGTTATCTAGATATTATAAACATACAAATATGTATAAATTATTTATGTTGGGTCAATCAATATGAATGTATGAATTAATATATTTTAATTGTATGACTGTACCAATAAATAAAAAATATAAAAAATTAATTGTAAGTAATATAGCATAATATAGCTTAATACAATTTTATGATAAATATAACAAGCTAATAAATTGTTACTCGTTATATTTGAAACAAATTTTTTTTAGGTTTATTATATGTAATATTATCAAGGTTCCTACCATATTGTTCTTTCTTGCGGTATAAGTTTTTATTTTTAATTATTTAATTATTTTTTAATAACATTTGATTGTATTTATTGCCTATAAAAGTTTTATTTAAAAATTCCTCGAACTTCAAAATCAATTAAAATTATATTTATATTTAGTGTATAATGCAGAAACTAAGTAACTTGTAGTTTTACCATATAATATTACACCAATTTATAGTTAAGTATTTAGTAACTCTAAAAGGAATAAATAATGGCTTCTAATTTAAGAAGATTATCAGAGCTTACAAGTATTATACAATAAGATTAAAACACCAATATGTATTTAATAATGAATTATAAGTAAAACCAAAAGTATGTTGAATAATATTAACGTATTTTCTTATTTTATTCCAAGTTATATCTTAATGTATAATTTCTATTGAGTTTACTGCAACTAAAATTCTTTAATAATAATAACAATTACTGATTAAGTGCACTTCGTTGCCCGTTAAAAATGACAACTGTGGTAAATCCTGTAATAATGCGAATAGTATATATTACCACAGGTGGATTGCGGACTCCACTTGATGGGTACTCTGTATAAATAATATGTTTTATTTTTACTTTGATTACGGACACGCTGATGAGCGGCTTTAAGTGCAACTCAACGACATTGGAAAACAATATGTGAGAAAATTAAATTTAATGCTTTCTTATACCTGATCTACCCGATTAACCACTAGCTACCAATAAATAAAAATACATAATACCAATTTCTATTAAATATATTTATACTTCTCCTATAACCAATATCAACCATTTATAAGCAACAATTGCTTTCTTAAATCTCAAAAGGTTAGGTTCAAAAATTGAGGGTGAGGGTTGGAGGGCGAAAAATACTTCGTAACCTATTCTCATGTAGTCATGTCTACCAAATGAACAAAATAAAATTCATTAAAATCAGTTCGAGGAACAGCCGTTCGGAGGAGTGCGAAAACAAACACTGTGACATGAGATTTTTATATATTAAAATAGGTATATAACCGTTAAGTAACTATAAAATCAAAATTGTATGAAAACAAATCAAGTCGATGTTTGATACTAAAACGTTTAGTTTACGTATTATAACATTATGTGTAAACCATATTTTTGGTTTCAAGTCTAAAATCAATTGATTATATTTTTATTCCCTAGGTAAGCGTACTAGAAATAGCTGGAAACAAAACAGGCAATCGTCGCACAGCCAACGTCCGGAGTTTAGGGTACTCTGATCTATTTTGTTTGTCCAAAAGAGATCTCTGGGAAACACTAAGGGATTATCCCGAAGCTAGACACAGCCTAATGCAACGTGGTTGTCAGCTACTGCGAAAAGATAGGCTATTAGACGAGGACGCGTTCCTGCAAGCTCAAACGCAGAATGAAACCATTAACGAAGCAGTGTCTAGATTAGGTATGTATATAACATTTTTATTAAATTACAAATAGGTACAGTTTAATCACTGTATTACCAAATACGTTTTCAATTTAAATTACAATATTTGACATTTTACGCTCCACAAAGTAAAAATCCTGATTAGTTATATAAATTATTAAATTTAACAGTTTTTTTTTACGCACTTCCATAAAGCTTTATTTCAACGACTAAAGTTTGTTTTTCACAAATTATTCTTCAAAAAACAATGTAATGTTGTCATAAAAAGTTATTGCTTTAAAAACAGAAAATAAATATCTGTCATCATTAATAAGAGACAAATAATTTATTTAATAATGTACGAATCGTACAATAATTCGTTTACTTTTGGTAATAACGTGTTTAAGCTATATTGCCTTCAACAATAATAACAATTTAATAAAGTGTCATAGCTGACATAACACTGAAATGTTAAATGTCATGAACACTTAATATTATTTTATATTTTTGTAATATTAGTCATAACATTTATTGGTATTAAAAAAAAATTGTTTTATATAAAGAAAACCTTCTTCGTAATAGTTTTCTTAAATTCAATACTAGGTATTCATAATTGATTTTATTCGGAAATGTTAAAAAATCACACAATATTTTTGAATACTTCCGAAGTTTGAATTTCCTGTTTGAATGACATTACCAGCGAATTCTATTTATCATACTGCTACAATGGTATTAATATATAACTTTTGTCGCTAAAGAATAAATTTAAGTTAAATTCTTTAATTCTATTTTTAAAATGTTGGAATATTGCAAATTTTATTAATAATAAATATGTTATAACAATATGGCATACCTATATATATATATATGTCATAAATACCACGAACATGAAAATTTAAACTATAAACGAATACATATTACATATATATCTATGTAGGCAAATATTATATGTTGTAGCTATTCAGAATCATGAAAATATTATATTTTAGTTCTAGAAAAATTGAACTAGATGAAAAATAAATAATGGTGTTCTAAGATTAAATTCCCATCAAATGTCATCACATATGGTTGCATCTGATAAATGATGACAGTTCGTAAGATGAACAATAATGTAAGATTCTACACAAAATGATTTATGACAGATATTCAATACTGATAATTTAATATAATTACAGTATCTCGAGCACTAATTTGAAATTGTAGTAAATAGCAACCTAGCAAACTTAAATCTATAGAAATAGTGTCCATTTGATTAAAAATGTGTAAATCCTTTTATTTATTTATTTTATCCTTCTATATTATATTTAAAATATTATCAAATATGACCGTAAAATTCACCAAAAATTACTGTTGATAAACTACTTTATACGAAAGTTAAATGTAAAATGTAAAAGTACATACTACTATTGTAACAAGTACAACAGGCTACTCTGGAAAGTATTATCCTAATCAATATATATTGTGGGTAAACATATACACAATACATTATAATATACAATTTTAGATCTAAGATAATAATATTGTAATAAATATCGTATATAAGTGTTGATATCCTAAAACACATAAGCTATAGTCGTTTTGAAGGTAAAATAACCCTGTTTTATCACCATCCAAATTCGTTTGATTATCAATTCATATAGTTAATGTTTTACATACTAATAAACACTTTTATTAGATAGATACTTCAATGGAGACTAAAAAGGGTGTAGACTGAAGGAACCCTTATTAAATTTTGCAATATTATGTGTAAACCTCACTATAATTAATTTTTCCATATTATGAATATATTATATTATATTACAATATTATAAAATGTTTGAATTTTTTATGAACATATTTTCTTTATTACTTTTTGATATTGTTAATTTACAGCCAACCTACATTTCTGGTGTTAATTTTTTTTGTTCCACATAATTTTCAACTTTATGAATCGACAAAACTTTATTAGTATAATAATGATATCTGTTTGTTCGCCTTAACCTTAATATACCGATCAGTAGTAAACATGTGTTGTATTCGTTACAACTACACTACTTATATAGTTCTGTATATTATAATCATATGTATATAAAATATAGACTGTAACCACTTCGTGTCCCCAAACCGAGGCGTGGAAGGATACATTAGATTAGCCAACAGCAGGGACAACTTCGGACCGCCGACTCTGCGGCAGTCCAATCGCAAGCAGTCGAAGCACAAGTCAAAATTCTCGACAGTCGTTATCAAACCAAGCCGGAAGCAATTCGCTCAAGTTTGTACGTCGCCAAAGCAGGAGCGTGACGGACACTTGCTATTGCGCGCTCGTTAAAGAAGACGTTATACCCGCATGTGTTGTCAGTTGTTACTTATATTTGTCTCATACGAGTATGCGTACGCACAATATTGGTGTAGGATTTTCGTTCAGAACATCCATTCAACTCTGTTATTTTCAAATTTAAAGGTGAGAATATTATCTGGGAGCACAAGTATGTTTTCTTTGTATTTTATATTTTGAAGCAAGTTATGAGCATTCTAAAATATGTTGATTTTTCTTGTAAAATTTATAATGCTCATACCTTGTTCAAAATTGAAGTATTGAAAATGCTATATATGTGGTCCTGCGTAATATTCTTTTATTATTCAATAATTTTTTCTATAGATCAATACATTTATTATAATATCATATGGACAACTGAATTAAATGTATTATCCTGAGCGTAAAGTGGGAGTGTTGTGCGTTTTTAAGACAGAGACATTTATTATGTACGAGTATAACGTCATCTTAACAGCACAGTGAGATTACGTCCCGCGAAGATTTACGCACTACAACAGTCACCAGAACTCGATCAATCGATCTGCCACTTTTTGAGATGACCATAGTGGTCAATCCTCGCGGGACACACCCTGTATATCGCAACGATAAATCTGGGTGAAGGTTACTGCAGTATGTTTTTGTTGTTGTTGTGGCGGTATTGTATTGCATACGTACGATATGATGGCCAGTTCAATTGAGTAAAATATATTATATGAAATACATTGTACTATATAATATAATTTCTGTATAAATAATATCATATGTCAGGTTTTGAGGTTTACCAGGAATGCTCACCTCTATATTCCCCTTTAACCACATTTATTAAAATCATATTTTTTGGAATTGTTTAGTATACTCGAAAATCTCATTTTCGAATATTTTCTTTGATTTGTTTCCATAAGTTGCGTTCAAAAGAGAAATCATTAAAGAGTGTTCTATCGGAGTAAGCAAAAATATAATTTTTCAAACGAAAGCCATCCCTTTTTACTATAAATTGTTCAACAGTGGCATATTGGAGGGGTTAGGGAGGGTTAACCATTCAAATCATCCTAGCTGGTAAACGGTCGCTTTCTAACGTTGTTAAAATCACAACGTGGACACTTTATACTGTCTAGTAAAAATTTAGATTGCAGAACATAGACACTATTTTTTCTATTATATAATAATATGCATAATAACATAAACTAATATATACATACAGTAATTACTATATAATTTACAATTTGTAAAAAATTAATGATATTTAAAAATTTGTTCATAATAATTATAAAAAGTTGTATTAAAAAGGCAATTAAAATGAATGTTATAAATTAAATGAAAATATTTATAACATTAAAAAATCAAAATAATCACTATTTTTAATACAAATATTTAAATCTTCTATTGTAAATTTATAAACATATACAAACTTAGATATTTATACCAAATAATAATTAGACTTAATGATACTTTTAATGCCTACCTATACTGTCCTTATGTATATAATAATACAAAGTGTCGTTTTGTAATCGTAGTAATCCAAATAATTTTAAACAATTTACGCCTATGAGCAAATGATTTTTTTAAAAATGTTGCAAACAAGTTTCAGGTATCTGAGTTATTGCACTTATGTATTAATCACGATGACCTAGAATTAGAAGGCTATATAGCTATAAAATATTATATATTTATGAAACATATTTAGTCTAGTATAATTGTTATGTTCGGTCAATTTTTAAAAGTAACAAAATGCTAATAGATTTTGCAATTGACATTGAATATCGATTAGTGATGAGACGTGATGAGTGATTACTTTTATATATTCAAATCATAATAGCCTCTATTATCTTCTAAACCTTACATCTGGATCATAATACGATATTCACTATAGAAGATAGTATATTATAATAGGTGGCACTATCTAAAGTTTAATAATTCTTATTAACTTTATATAAAGTATTCGTTCGAGTCCCTATACATTTAAAAACATCAACATTTTCAAAAAAATCAATTGACTTAACAACTTCCAGTAAAAAGAGGTGGTTTTCATCTTAAAAATAATAATAATAAGTTCGAAACTTTGAAATGATATTGATAAAATAGAGGTGAGCTTGTTTGGCGAATCACCCTTGTACATGAATATATATATATATATATATATATATATTACACGACAGGAAATTTGTGCGTGCTGAATTTACCCGTTAACTCATTCCTTCATTGCAGCCGCGGGTATATCGTATATAGTCTCATCTCGAACTAAGACGTAATACATAGAATGGCATATATGGTTGAGGCAGCGGCGGTGGTGGTGGTAACGGCGATGTATACATTATTATATATATATATACTATATAATATAGAGAGAGTTGACGCCCAGCTACTCAGACCACTCCTTATTTCGTTTCTGTAATGGAAAAACAAACAAAGAACACAAAAAAAAACTAAGTATTCGAAAGAATACTTAAATTCACCCGTAATGACAACAGCAATAATAATAATAATAATAATAATGCAAACACCAAAGTTCTAACGCTTCCTGTTCGCGAGCGCTATGACATCGCTGCAGCATGTTAAATCCGCTGCAAAGTCGGCATACCTTATATACCTACAACAATATAGCATTGTATTATTGTTATTATATTACATTATTGTATGCATAATGTGAATTGACAAATAAACACAATATAATTATAATGTCTATAACACTACAACCGTCATTTGATAATATAATATGATTATTCAAGTAACTCTATAATATAGTAATAAGTATCTATGTAACAAATTCGTACCTACCAGCTAATTGTATATAACAAATATATAACAATATAATATACTAATAATTAATAAACGCATTCGACTTATATTGGTAAATATAATAATTATAAGTATACTAATATATTATGCCTATTTAATATTATTATATTTTGTACCTAAACTAATAATATATTATTAACATAATATTGTTGTACCTCTACTAATCCTATGTTCATCATATATTTCGTGCTCGATGATGAACTCTGATTGTTATAATATCTATTTGATTTTTTCAGATACCACCATGAAAGATGTCACTACTCGGTTGTCAAATCTCGTGACCGAATATTACAATCAAAATGTCAAGCTCAATGAAAAAATTACCGAATTGGAGGAACAAATAAGAGTTGTCAAATATCATTCAATGTAAATATTTACATAAATTTAATTAAAATATATGTCTACCTAAGGTTAATTTTTATATTTATCACAATTAACTAAATGGTACGAGAAACAGACGTAATTGTAGTGTGAACCTTCAAACATACATTTTCAAAGCATCCGGTCCACAAAATTTAATAGGAATATTGATAATTGAAAAACTTTTTGTTAACGTATATTGAAAAACGTAACTTTTAAAGGGATAAAGTGTTTATATTCCTTTCAAAACATTTTCCAGAAAATTTTAAAATTATTATATAGAATCATTAAAAAGGCGTTTAACTTACCTTCCGATACCCTACAGCCTCGTATATACCTACTCATATATTGAGTGTTGCATAGAGTCTTATGGTTGTTTTTGTTTTTAAAGATGTTAAAATAATAAACTAATTTCACAAGAACTTTAATACCTATAAAATTAGAAAAAAAGTGTTAAGTAGGTAAATATTTATTAATTCATTATTTTCCTCTCAATATGTTAAATCTACAAATCTCTTATTTTCCGATATAGGTAATATATTATATATACCTAGGTGTATGTAGTATTTGGTTTTGTTTCGAGATACCTTAAAGCAATTTCCTGAGGTTTTGTTTTCGTTTCTCTGGGTAAGCAATTTAATTGAATTAGAGAATTAATAAAAATAAGGTTTTGATCGATAAAATGTCGATCGTTATACAGTACTTAATCTTTTCAGCAACACACAACAATTGCCTTCACGAAAATTCTCATAATGATAATTTATACAACTCCTTCGTATATTCGTATTCGGAAATTTGTTCAGAAATGAATAGCATTCTGCAATACGCCATTATCTATTGTAATATTTGTCCATTTTAGAGCCTCCTTTTGTCTAAATTATATTAGATAAACAATATATTATACGCTTAACGTCTCTGTCTCGCCCTACGAACATCAAATAAATAATGAGAAATGGTGCAGTGGGCTGGTCAATGTCAAAGAAGAAAAAAAAGGAAAATATAACGGGATTGCGGGGTTATTTACGTTCTTCTGTCCCGCATACTTTTTCACAGCAAAAAAGTTTTATTAGCATTTTTGTATTTATGCATTTAAAGTACTCATTTTTTAAAAAATCTACCAAATGTCATTATTGTAAGTGAATGTTATTAAGTGGTAGACAGATTACTCTGCAGATCGGGGCGTTTGTTTGCAGTTTCTCGGATGTTTTTAGGGACAGAGGTGGAGTATAATTGGGGTATTACAGTTAAATACGATTCTGAGTCAAAATATTTGCATTCAATTTCATAAATTATTAATGGGTGAACTGTAATATTAATAAAATTATATGCGAGAATTGGGAGGGGTAATTCAAGTTTCAAGGCAATGATAAATCTTTACTGAGCTTCATTTGCCAAAAACTTGTTAAGATTTGGATTTCTTATATTATTTCTCTGGATTTTGATTTTTTTTGTGTTTTTATCAAAAACTTCTGAGACATTTAAAATGTTTTATGAAGCTACACACTGTTATATAATATTATAGAATACAGTATGTTAAATTTATCACATGCAAACACGTTTCTTATTAATTTTGTTGTTTTGAGATATATTAGAACTTATTGTGAATACATGTTATTTGTTTTATGATACATTTTACTAATTTTCAATTCACCTAACTTCTGGGTAGTAGAAGTACCTTAAAAGTTAAAAATTACACATGAGTTTTCGATCAGGAATTTAGCACTAGTAGTAGGTACTTTGTTCCGTTCGTTACTTGTAATGTTGAACAAGTTCCTATAATTTCTTTTTAGTATCCTTTTTTTTAAATGTACTGTAAGGTCTATGAAATAGACTGCAATATAATATAAAGACCCAAAATTTGCATGTGGTTTATGTTTTCAAACACTATTTTAATGGTAAGGTAATAGTGATTTCTATTATAGAAAACGCTAAAAGTTGAACATTTCACTTTTATTTTTAATGAATATGACTCGTTTTATAAATATGTATCTATATAATGACATACTATAAACTATTAATATTACATAATTATTTATTTTGTACAGTTTAAAGAAATGATGTATCTAATCTATTAAGAATCTTCTACAAAACATAGAAACAATTGCTTTAAAATTGAACATATGGGTGTATATTATTATGTATATTTCAATGTCAGACGATATATTTTAATCTTTTTAGACTGCATTCTGTACACAACGTACAAATAATGTTCTTTTTAATAATTGTAAAAATTATTATTTGTATCAATCAATAAACTGCATAGTGCATATAATGGAAATATTATTTTGTAAAAATACTACTTAAAAGTTTTTATATAAAAATACATTATAGTATAAAATCAATAGATTTCTGAGCTTATTAAATATAATAAGTAAATACACAAATTGCACATTTTCAGTACTGAAAAACAAAATTACCATTTTTAGTTTAGATATAGTTTATAGATAATGTTCCTAACGAATTTAATTCAGAATATTTGCATTTTTTTGAAAAATATTTTCATTTTTTTTTTTTTGTGATAATAACCTGAACAGTTAAATTTTGGATTTTTCAAAAAAAAAAATTTAATAATTTAAATGCTTTTTTTATTTCACTTAAATTTAATTTTACTCAAGCAAAATACACGTCTTAATAATATGAAATAATTTAAATGAAATAAGTGTATAAGATACATTTTTTTTTCATTTTTGGGGAGGGGGGCATGAATTTGTTACAAAGAACCCGGGTGGTCACCCGGAATGGTGCTTGACTGTAAGTAAGTTACAACGGCCAACCACAGGTCAACCTCAGGACATATATTTAACAATTATTAATTGTGTATGTTAAGAAATTAAGTATAAAATGAAGCTAAAATGAAAACAAATTCACAAAAGTTGAACAGAATAGTATTGTACACTAAATAATAAACATTAATTTTTTTTAAATCATTATTTTTTTTTCTACTGAGTAGGTACATCGTGCATATTATATACCTATTACAGTGCACGTGATAATAAAATATACTAAATGCTAATCGATATTGTTGTTTTGTTTTTTACTTTTTAGAACTGATTCAAAATACGAGGATCAACAGGGTTCGAATGTTGAAAATGACTCAACTTCGTCATCTAGCCAATCAACGGTATTCGGGACTTATGCCACGAGGAGATCGTTTAACGTTCCCAAGAATTCTTGGGCTCGAAGGCGTCGTAAACTTAAGTCTACCTGATGTTTAACGGACGGGCTATCTCATTTACAGGATCCATATGCCTCGGCTTAATATAAACCACAATGCGATTAATGTATATTCTTGACATTGGATAGTTAAAAAAAAATCATCAACCAATATTTAAGTGTATTGTATACATACGGTTTATATTACATAATGGATCTATGTAGGCGAATAATTGTGGGGTAGTCTACTGAAATGTACATAGAAAAATATACATAATATACATAAAACAAAAATGTATACACCACGACAGTCGACTTTCTACTATGATTTACGTATACATGCCACTTCTTTGTTTAAAATAGTCAAAATATTTAAAAAACTATAGTATCATGGTATTTTCATTAACTAAGCTAGAGCTTAATGTTGTTATCGAAAATACTGTAAAATATTCCTACAAAAAAATATTGCCATGTCTACATTGTTTGGTTTTTAAATAACTTAACTTATTTCATAGTATAATTTCAAGTAAAAAAAATAATTCAGTCATAATATTCCAATGATATATTAAATATAAATTTTTAAAATACCAAAATAACCATAAAGTATGTGCATCACGTTCTTGTGTTCATTTGGTTTGTAAAAAGTAACATAGTAAAATTAACATTTTAATTTTTATAACACCTACTATACGTTTAAAAATTAAATTAAACGAAAATGTAACTATTAGGTATAGTATTTTGTTACATGAGAAACTTATGATATTAAATTCTAATTTATATAGATTTATTTTTATTGAACATTTAATATCCTAAATTTGGGTGCAATTGGTTAAAACACAATTAGTTTAATGTCATAATGAATATTATTTACTACAGATCGTAATAGAATATAAACCCAATTTAATTATTTATCTTGTGACAAAATATATTCTCACAAACATTTTATTGTATATAGTACATACCAACAAAAATATAATAAATGTTATTTGACTTGAATGACGTACTACAATTGAGTCCAACGAACCCAAATTTACACCTAATCGAGTAAAAAAAAATCATAATTCAATCCGAAAATACATTTAAAAAAACCCTTTTACTTAGAATTTAGACTTAGGACCTTCAAAACACAAATGTCAAACAAATTCTAAAAAAAAATGGACTAAATAAAGTGTATTATCGGACGGAATTCAACCATAAATATAATTCAAGATCTGGGACTGAACTCCTTATAACTCCCAAATTGAGTGCCATTTTAAAGAGATTCTATGTATACATCGACAGTAGGTTTCCCTTTATATTAAAATATTTTACCTGGCAATCAATAGAAAACATTGGGTAAGAAACATGGGATGCGGAGAAGGTGATAAAAAAGCTAACAAGGTTGAAAATTTTCAGAAAACTATTAATAAACAAAATAGTTAACTGAAGTATTAAATACTTTCACATATTTTTTTTTTTTTTTTGATGGCAGTTGAACCAATTATTTGTTAAACGATTCAGCATTCAGTTGCAGTTTTACGAAATATACACAACAATTTACGGCATAAAATAACTACAATTGGTTAGGTATCTATGAAATTACAAAAACTTAAATTAATATTATTAATTGTATAATAGGATATTTTTTTTCCATTTTAGTTTTAGATTTATTCATACTTCATTCATTGTAATACTAGATTACTTTTACTCGTCAGACATCAGTTTTCCATAAAATTTGTTAATTTAATCTAAAGCATACAATTGTAATAGTCACTACTACACTTAACTTTGTTAGTATACAATTGCCTATAATTAAATAATATTCAACATTTTATCCATAATTTATCAAATGCCAAAACAAAACTGTTGACCAACAATTTTTTTACTTTTTCTTATAATTGTACAGTAAGTATAGGTACCTACTTACATGAATTGTTGTAGAGTAAATTTTAAGGTGTATTTTATTATTTCAATAATTCCTAAAGTATTTATTCTAATGCTAATACATAGGATTATTGGCTATTTCGATTTTGATTTTGCATAGTATATACAATATAAATTAATATCACCCACCAATCATAGCTATTGAATTGTGTTATGGAAATGCGTATAAATAAACATAATAATTGTCATGATGTTTCAGGTATATTCTATACATTCGTAATAACGTAAATTTAGTTTAACTAATTTTAGTGAAATACTCGTATGGTGAAATATAATATGATAATGTGATATTAATCCACCTCGCTGAATGCACCACGATTATAATATCAGCAGAAAAATTATTATTTTTAACATCACAATGAGTTGGAAGGTATACGAACATAATATTTACAAGCGTGTGCGTTTTGAATTAAGTTTGTCGATGTACAATAGGTGAGCATTCAATAATTTGAGATCATTTTCGTTCACTATAGCATTATACTATATATTATTTATAAAATCGATGAATGAAGTTTAAATGTAGGTCTATAAATGGCTCATTGGTATAAATGACTACATGCAATGAAGTGCGATGAAGGTTAGGGTTACAACTGTCATCCTCCAAAATTTCAGACGCTCTATATTTGTTTTAATTGAAAAACAAATCAACTTATTTATTCGATCAGTCTTTAGAATGACAAATGTTAATTTAAAAACCCCTTCATAGATAAACAGAAAAATAATCTTAAAAAAATCTTGCATACGACGATACTTCTGAGTACAACTACCTACGACAAAAATATGCAAAGCTCAAATAACAAAACTACAATCTAGTTAAAACTAGTTCGTAAACATACGTTCATTGTTGATTTGTTAAATCTGTATATCTATATGTTATAAGTACCTATTATTTTTTATATACACTGAACACGTGTAGTTTGTGTTAACAATATTATCTTATTGTTATGTAGTCATTTGTAATTTGTATAACTATAATATAAGCGAATCCACTTAAATTTATATAAGTACAGTTATAAATGTTATAAATAATATTATATAGTTTTAAAAGAGTACTTACTGTTATTAAAGTTATTGATATTATTAACGTGTAGATACGAAATGGCAAAGAGTACGATAAAAATATACATAATATATATATATATATTTTCTTTTGTACATACATTGTTTGACGTTCGTTATATACTTATTATATGTATAGCATGGTATTGTGCTATGTATTTTACATCGAATAAAACTACGAAATTATGTTTTAAGTTTTTTACCATACAAAAATAGCTTTAGGAAAGATTGTATACTAAAAATTAAAAACCCGTGCAGACAATATTGTATATTACACTTACATGGATTTAATAGGAAACACGTTTTAAGTTGTATTATTATTTATTATCATAATATATTATATATTATATATACTTTATAATGCATTTTGCAATTTTGAACATGTGCACCGTAATTTTTTACATAATATGTATATTGTATACAGTATTTATATATAAATTACATATACGAGTAGGTAGGTATGTACATAATATTATATATGTTGTGTTTAAACGATGTATACATTTCGGCGACAACTGCACGGTAAAATTAACTTAATTTATATGATATATAATATAACAGTGTACAAATATATCAATTCACGTCTATAACTCATTTAGAAGATATTATATTATCTTTAAGGTATGGGTATTAGTGTTAGTGTATACGAATAGTGCGCGTACAATATACAACTTAAACTATAAGGTTATACCACGTTTATATGGTATATGAATATCAGAATTTTTAATTTTGCATGATATGGAATAGCGTTTTACCGCGTTTCGAGCATTCCTAAACGTCAGTGTAATGAGGATGATATTATTACAGGAGTGGTGGAGAGAAAGAGAAAACTTTGAGACGGTGTCTCCCCAAAAATTAAACATGGCAAAAAAAATGTTTAATTCTTTAAAAAGTCTATATGTAAATTTACTTATGACAACCTCTAACCAAACCAAATAGCACATACATTGAGAGCTATTTTTAGAATTAATAATAACGACGGACGACGCGTTCGAAAAACAAATGAAGAGGTCGATAGACAGTCTCGCTTTTCTAATATTATAGGAGGTAGATAAAAGTTCAGGGGGCACAATGATAATAGTTTTTGTATGGAGTTCGTGAAACTATTTTCCCTGTAAATTTTATTCACGCAATGCTACTATAATATCATAATCACATACTTAATAATATTATAATGTCGAAGTGACTGTGCTAACGATTTTTTCTTGATCTATAATGCATGCAATACATGTAATATGTATATATAAATCAAAAATATAGACGTCAGTCATACATCGTCTCTGCTCAGAGTCAATTTTTTGAAAACAATGATATGTTATTGAGTTCCAAGTAACACGATTAACACAATCTTCCATTACAGTGATAATTATTGCAAATGAAATCATGACCGGTAGGCGGTAATTGACGGGTATATTTTAGTCCAAGTAAAACTATCATTACATTTTTATTTCTATTATATAGATCATACACTTAATCGTCCTTCATAAATCAAATTGATGTATTGTTTGTTTTAATTTTGTCCATAACATATAGACGATATTATTTGATTTTATCCAACTTCTTCAATGATTGCATAACATTTACAGTAAATATATTTGGTAAATATTATATTGGAACGTAACTAATTTTTGATAAGTAGCATATTATTCAAATTTCAGTTCGTCAACATTTTCAAAAAAAATTACGTTCCACAATGGCTTTATACCATGGAGGTTCTCATTTGAAAACCAACGTAGGTATCGTCACATGATACTCCTTAAAAGGACGCCACACCCTCATAGGTTGTATCTGTCTTACAAATGTAAAACATAGTAAAAACTATTTCATGTGGGAAAGAACCGAAAAGTCTACAATAATAACTAAGAAATCAAATTTTCACCACGAATAGAAGAAAAATTCAACAGTGTCGTAGTTTTTATTTGTTCGATAAGACCAATATAACAAAATTACTGATGTTTGAAAAACGTAAAAATATTGCAACTTTTTTCTTAATAGTGATATCAAATAAATAAAAACGATACGACACAGAAAATAATAATAATAATAATATAATTGGGTACACTTTTGGTGTATCTGCTAGGACTACAGACTAAGTGGGATCTATCCCACGCAAAAAAGTTTTTCAGAGTTGAAAATTTGTAAGAGTGTAAGACAGATACAACACATGAGGGTTAGTGTCCTTTTAAATATTGTGTTGGAATAGTATTCAAAGTATAATTTAACTATATATTTAAAAATTCCAAAAATTAGACTACGACGTCATAAATTTCTGTTCACCAGATTCGATTAGTCTAGAAAAAAAAATGAGAAGGGAAACAAGGACGCCCGCGGACAGACGTAATTTAATAAGAATCAAAAAAATTTTTCAAAATGTATACAAAAAAAATCAACTAGGGTTGAATTAAAAATAAATATAGAGTTTAGAACATGGGAGCAGGCAAATGCATTTCAAAATGCAAAAAAAAATAAAAAAATTGTATAGTATAGGTAGTAGGTACATATAAGTACTCTAAACTTTAAGTCTGAAGTACTTACTCTTTGGTATTATTTAAATTGAACCAATTTATCTAAGTTCGGAATACGTGTATAAAAGTATCAACTAGCCCTATTAACAAAAAATAAAAATTGGAAAGGGAACACAGGTGCCCGAGTGCAAATAAATTTCGAGGCTTAAAAATAAAAATTTAAAAATTGCAAACAAAAAAATTAACTAATTAAAATAATGAAAGAAAATGGAGAGGTGGACAAGGGTGCCCACAGGAAAATGCACTTTAAGAAGCAAGAAAAATTTTAGAGAAAATCATAGAGTAGATACATTTACTAAAGACTTCAGTCTTTAATCTACACTTTTTTAAACCAAAAAAACTATTAACCATAATTAGTTTGTAACATAGTCTATACATTTAGAAGGCATCAGGTTATCAAAGTTTAAAAAAGTTATATAAAATAATTAACTTGAGATAAAATAAATAATTGAAAATAAAAATTAGAAGAGAAACGTTTAGGACGTCTGCACTCAAATAGACTGAAAGAAGCAAAAAAAATGTATCCTTGAAATATACATTGCATATGTTCAAAAAAACGTAAAAAAAAAACATAAATAATTCCTATTTCACATCACACGGGTTGATCTTGTGACTGATACAACTGTGCATTTTTTTTTAATCATAATCCACTTCTGAAAACGTCCAGAAAAGAATACTTTTTAGGACTGTGAGCTTTGATAGCAACCAATTTATATTAAAGTG
>PVMI01070403.1:0-12530 GCA_008528875.1 Aulacorthum solani | reverse complement strand
AGGGTGCCGCGAGTCAAAAAAGGTCGGGAACCTCTGGTCTACACCTTAGTATATTACCAATAGTATATTTTATGATAGGTATATCGTATATTATGATTTATTTATAAATAAAAAATTTATATTGTTAATGAAGTAAATACCTAGTAGATAATACAATACTACAGTAAGTTAAACAAATTTTGGGGAAAGCACCACATTAATTTTACTATCAATATCTATTTATTATAATAGGATATATTTACATCTTACATCATAATATTGTTATTCATTTTTAATTCAATACTCTGATTTACCACACAGTTTAACCTAACCATTTTTAAATTGAAACATTTTACATAGTACTCGCATCAAAAGTTAGAAAGTGTAAAAATGCCAACGTACCTAAGAACTCATATAATATTCTTAACTTTAAGTTCGATAATTTGTAAATTAAGTTTAACACTAAAGCAGTAAAGCTATTAATACAAATCACAAGGTTGGTTCTACTTAACACAAATTTAATATGCGGAGCTTAAGACAGAGAGATAAAGTGCAAACTAGTAGCTAACGAATAAAACAAAGTACTGTAAGTTCTAATTAGGATTGAGATAAAATGTTGAGTGAGTCCATATTAACTGTTTTTTTTTATCAAATTCTGATGCCACATTATTTTATGGGAGCTTCAAAGATTTACCATATTGTCAAGACTAATTAACACATCTCTGTTTAAATAAGATAAACAAAATATAATAATAATGTGTTCTATATAAGGTCAAATCGGACGAGATAATGTTTGAGTTTTAAACCTATGTGTAGATGACAAACATTCAAAGACCAAAGTACTGTAATATTTCTGTATCAGATTAATTATTATTTGTCTTAAGATTATAATTATTGTCTCGGTATAATAGGGTAGACAATGAGACATTATTTACCTTGAGTACAACCACTGTATATTTAATTTGAAATCCTCAAAATATATTACACAAAAATACACATTTTTATATAGGTATTAAAAATAATTTATTACAAACGTATTATTTTAATATGTATATTAGGTATGTATATTGTATATGTAGTGGCATAATCGATCAATACGACTATTACAATTCACTAATTTTTTTTTTATAACATTGATCAAATTAAATAAATAAACAAACAATGAACATAGAACTATTAAATTATATGAGAATGGTACTCATACAGCTATACCTATAGAGGTTACAATTTAAAATACAGACATAATATGTTAACATTTTCACGTAAAACCTCCACAGATAATTATTTTTTATAAATATTTCCTGATCTCCCGCCTTAGTGGCTTTATTTTTGATGTCATTTTGACCATACCTAAATATTTAAAATAGACGTAGGCATCTAAAACGACGTCTCTTTGACGTTAGATATTGTACCTCGGGACTACTACGACGACGCAGTCATATTCGTTTAATGCGAGCATCTTAAGATGTGCGTGTTGTATATATTATAATATATTATTGTTGTTGTACGTATTCTTCTCATAATAATATGTATTACATAATATTATGTACGTATCAAAAATTATAGACGTACAGCAAACCGGTATCTCTGACCTCTTAACATCAAGAATTCGATTATAATATTCATCGTCTACGTGCAACACATTAAAATAAGTAGTCGAGTTCCAGTAGGTATACGTATACCTCGACGGACCGCTATGTCCGGGAAATCGAGTAGGTACAACTACTGCGCATTATAACATAAAATATTATGTGCCGGGTCAGTGTCAGACATGTCGGCTGTCAAGGGGCTATACCGCCGCCCGACAACGGTGGGCACGTAATAATAATAACAACAACAATAATAACATTGGTGCTATGCGCGTTGTCTATTTACAGCGGCTCAGACGCACGCTACAATGGGCAGACATTTTGTTATGGTAATAAGGTTTGTTTTTTTACTCTCTCTCTCTCTCTCTCTTTGGATATACAGTATTTTTTTTTTCCATTATTATTAAGTAGTTATCACACCAGTCATCGCGTTCGGTTTGTTTTTCCTTTCAAATAATGACGTAGTGTTACGGTTATAGGTACCTACTATTATTACACTGAACTGAACTAAATAATAATGAAATACAAAAAAATACAATAATAATACTGTACAATGTGAAATACTGTACAACCACTATGACGGGTAATCTTGTCGTTGTCGTCATCGCGTCGAACCCCTCATTATTCTGGGGCCATAGTGATGAATGATTGTGTATTTGTATCAGTTTAGAAATCACGAAACTCAGACAAATAAAACATAACGAAGGCAAAGTTGCTGTCTTCGTATTTTTAAAAATATATTATAAACGATGAATATTATTGTTCATCATATTACATTATTATGATAATGCATGTGTCTAGCGATTGAGTGAGGTGTTTTTTTTCGGTTATCGGCACAAGCCAGTGTTTGCATTATTATATTTTTTAACTTGCGATTCGACCTCGGACCTCAATAACGATAACATTAATTAGGCATAAAAAGTTGTATTATGCGAGCCTTTACTTTTTAATTAATTCCAATAAGAATATAACTCATGAAGAACTTTGTATTAAATATTCTCAAGATTTGTTATTTATTTCAATTTAGAACTGTACCACTATACTACTAAAAATCAATTTTAAATGTTTCATACAACTTAACAGGTTTAAAAAATTAAAATATTTACAAATAAAATAATAACATTCATCAGTACATAATTCTGAACAACAATACTTCACGGCTCCGCTGATAATATAAAATAAGTAATAATGTTAATATTATAATGTTTTAATGATCGAATACGAACGTACTTAATTAGGGCATACGGTCCAAAATAATATAAATAACTTCGGTGATAGAATCCAAATTAAATTATAGTATGATTATAATATTATACTATATAATTATTATCAAGGCTTACCAACTGGTGGATCACAGACTCTATTTTTAAGGACCCTTATCTGGAGTAGTTTTTGAATTTTTATAATATTAATACAAAAACTATAAGTATATCATGTAAAATAGTATAAAAAAAAAGTTATTTAAGTAATTTATACAATTAATAAAAAACAAATTTAAATAAAAATGTATTTACTAACGAGTGTAAAAGTAATTAAAACTGTTTGGAACCTCGGAAAGTTCGGTAAGTTTCAATACAGTCTTCCAAAAAATTATTTGGTGACCCCTGCTGTATGTATATAGTATATATATTATATAATATGGTTTATTTACTGTTACTGAATTTCTTATAGGACTTTTAAATATTTTACATTGACATTAAGTATAATTAATAATAACAATATTTTTTATTATATGTCTAATTATATTAGATTAAAAACATTTTAAAAATAGTGTATTCTAATTAGGCCACAGCCGTAGATGTATTTTGTTCGATACTAATTAATAACAAGAAAAAAAATTATGCAAGAAAGAAATTTAAATGTCATCATGTAAATTTATAAAACTATTAAGTGTATATAAATATCCTTCTATACGGTACACTTATTTGTTATATTATACTGCATGTCGCAGTTATCATATTTTGTTAATTATATACTATTGATTTCTATTCATTTTAAGTATTTTAATTACTTGTACAAGGATAAAAATACACATTATGTTTAGTTGTATTATTCGTTTATGTATAATTGTTATATATTTTAATCTGGTTAAAAAAATTATTCTTTTTACGTCAAAGTATTTTATGTCAAATCGTCAAATAACACATGATTGGCCATGGGGTCATATCAAGCCAAAATGGTTTATACAATATACATTTTAAATTTTAAATAATATGTAAATGTAGGTATAGCAGTTCGTGCAGTTCAAACAACGATACGCTATAATGACGTGTTGACGTCAATGGCAGCAGCGTTTATCAATAAAGCAATAACATAATACAGTAATATTTTAATTTCTGATGCTTAAATCATAAGTTGAGTCTATTAATATAATGATTATAATTGTACGTATAATAACTGCAAAAAAAAACTTCTCGTAATTTGTTGAAACTAGTTGGGTAATGAATTGTATAAACTATAGTTGGTAATTTTAAAAACACAAAGCAAAGAATTCAGTGGAGATAATTTAAGTAGTAATAATTATTATATGTTTTTGTACAAGTTGATTATACTTGTCTGATATACTTAAATAGTTGTCTCATAAACTAATAATACAAGACAAATGATTAAAATAAAAACACAATACTGCAATAATTTATAATAATTAGACATCAAACTTTAGGTACCTATATAAGACTTAAACTATATATTGCCTAAAACTATTCATGCATCTGTATAGCTTTTCTGAATCTGAATGTTTAAAGTATTGCTAAAATCGATTTTAGATATTGTTTTAACTCTGAAAAAAATGCCTGAAGACACATACAATTTTCACTGAATATTAATACTGGCATTTTATATACTTGATACAATTTTCAAAATATTTCAAATCTTTTTAAGTTATTTATAGACATTTGAAATTTTCAATATTTTAGTTGTTTTATTTTTAAATTACAATAAAATTTTATGCATCGACTAAACAAGCTTCAAAATTTAATACAAGGATCCTAATATATTGTTACAATGACAGTTAAAAAATATTAAAAATACATAGACACATTTTTTTTTAATAAGCATTTACAGTTAGAATTTTGACGAAAAACGTAAAAATCATGAAAATATGCTGAAATTTAGTACAAGATTTTTCATGAGTTTGCCTACTTTTATCAAAAAAAAAAAAATGTCTACCGGAAAGTCAAATTAAATTTTTTTGAGCATTTGAATTACATTTTATATTCACTCAATTTCTCGTGTAACGATATTCTTATTTTATTTTTATTCAAAAACGAATAACTGTAAAAGCTTGAAATTTACACAATATGTTTATTTAATCATTTCCTTTACTCGATAAAATTTTCAATATATTTCAACAATATTTGAGTTATTTATAGACATTTGAAATTTTCCGTTTTTTTAGTTTTTTGTTCTATGAATGTCAATAAAATTGTATTCATCTAGTTAAAAAGCTTGAAAATTAAATACAAGGCTCCTAATATATTGTTACAATAGTAGTTGAAAAGTATTAAAAATACATAGGCTCAATTTTTTTTTATAAGCATTTAAAGTTCAATTTTTGACAACATTTATCAAAACGTTTGAGTAGATCCGAACGTTCAACAATCCCACAATTACTAATAGTTTGTGTACCTCTTATAATATTATAAGATATCACTATTAATTACTATCACTTAAATTAATACATTTAATTTTATCTACATTGTGGTCTGTCGTCTAAGACAATGGTAATACCGCGATAACCGTGGTAATAACCGTAATAACAACATAAATATAGTATAAAATATCCTAGACTAACATACCACCTCCACTCAGAATCGTTTTTCGTATACAATGATATTTTATCATTCAATTCAAATTTAATACTATCCATTAAACAGTGATCCAACTGTAATTTACCTTCTATACAGCAGAGCGACATCCATTTACCCGCCCTTTTTTGTTTTATTTATGATGATTCATAATTCATAAAATGATCATTGTTGGTTTTTGTTGCAATTGGGCGGGTGTCCATTATTATTTTCTTTGAGTAGGCTAAATAATTAAAACTAGAAAATAATAGTCTAAACATTCAGATGGATTTAATTACTATTGTCTAGATACATTTGTTATTCGGGGTATTTTTGAGGGGTATTATAAATTGTTTACCTTCCCTAATATAAGGTGGCTAATTTTTAGTGACTAAAAAAAAGGTTAATCGGTCTTGAGTTGCTTAATACAGATTATGTTAGTCGAAAGCTTAAAAATTCAAGTATGGATAATACTAGGTATCAAATATGTAAAATAATATTGAGTGTTGAAAAAAAAACTAAGGTTTTGTGTATAGGATATTATTCTATTATAGATACTTATAAATAATGATATAAACATAAAAGATAAAACACGTTGTGAGTTTACTAGATGGTACACTGGTACATTGATGTTTATTTATTTGTATTCATTTATATCAGATATAATATTAAAATAACAATGTCATGGAAAATGAATATTTCTGCAATACCGGCAATAATGAATAGTTTAAGTTATTGTTGTTACACTCTAATGATATGTACCTACGTTCATATTATTATTTTAAATTTAAATAATTATTGAATTTTCAATATTATATAGGTACGTGGGGTATACAAAGTGTATAGTTTGTCTTAGTCATTGATATAATATGGTGATAAATATATAGGTGCATGTTTGTAAAGTGTCCTCTTCGAGACATACATGTCTTGTATATAATATAATTTGCCAGTAAAAAATAACAAGCTCTATATTATCACAAATCGATTTGTATATAGTAGTATATATAGTAGTTGACTGGGCGTCTGGGCGATTCCACNNACATTGATGTTTGCATTATTAGATATCATTGTTTATAACTATATTTTACGGGTTATGAACTTACAATTTACAAATGCACACCATCTTATCGCTGCCTTATCATAGTAGGGAAGACAAAGTACACATTAATAATAATAATACAATATACTATGAACATAAAACCGAATTTAATTAATTAGTTATTTTCCAAGTATCCAATTAGTTACGTTTGAAATACCAATACACAGTACACAGCGATAACATAAAACATGCGATTATATTATAGAGTTCGATCAATTCGGCTGTTGTGTACTTCTTCTAATAAGCTAAAACAAAACCAGATAACACAAAATATATTTTAGTCTTCATAATATTGTAAATATTAAATGCAGTTAAAAAAAAAATAAGAGAATTAACATCATTAGAAAAGCTAGAATGTAATATGTTTTCCAATTAACAGCAGTATAGTTTATTCATTACAATTTACAATGTACCTTAGTCGTTGGTTGTAACAAATAACAATAATTTGTGTATGATTGATAGTTTACAAGTGTTATACTGAATAGTTTTTGAAAAATACTTTTACGATATACATTTTATCATATTAAAATTAGATAGGTATCTAATAATAGGTTACCTTGTATTGTTAATAACTATTTACAATGTAGAAGTAGAATAATTAATCCTACTACTGTTATAAACGTGAAAGTTTTTAAATATTGATGTGTGTTACTCTTTCACTTATAAACTACTGAAAGGATTTTAATGAAACTTAACAATAATATAGCTAATACATTTGCAGAATAACACAAAGGCTACAATTTATAAAGATATATTGTGTGCATTTTTTTGAGGTTTTTTTTTTGGTTATGAGTTACAAGTACAAAAAGATACTTCATTTTTATTTCAATTATATATATATAGATATAGGTTACTTACTTGTTAATTATAACGAATTACTTCGTTTTTATTTAAATTGGAGGTTGTAAGTTGCTAAGTAAATGGTCCTTTTTTGGTTGTTTTGGTTAATTTATATAATAATGTGAATAACATAAGAGCAATAATAATGTGAAATTTATAATAAAAGATTACGGAAACGTAATTTTGTTTTCCAATTAGCAAATTAGAATTGTTTTTTGCCTATTAATTACTATTTAGCTATAATTTTAATTAAATATTAGTATTGTATTTTTAAAGTATAAACTTAATAATAACTACCGTACTGTATTTTTCGGAAGTGTAGAAAAAATACTTACTAAGAATTATGCCGCGAAAGCGTAAGTCTAATCTTTCCCAAATCTCTAATAAAGCTCAAACTATGAAAGTAGCTAGACTTAACGAAATGTTTCCACAAGCCGAACAGTGAAGGCTTGAACGGGCAGAGCGTGAGGCAGCTCATAGGGCTCTGCAGTGCTTAGTTACCTTATTTCTTATGTTGACATTATTGCAGTTACGTTATTATAGTGCTACTGTAACATCTCAATATTGTCAAGCTGTTATACCTAATTATCAAATGCGACCCAAAAATTATTTATGTGATCATTTGAATGTCATAATGTTAGTTCCTTTCTACGTCACGCTAATATAAGTAACTCGAAATACTAATCTTGTGCAGACGAAGTCGAGAGCACCATCTAGTATAATATTATATAAATAAAGTTAAAAAATTTGGCTTTTTTTATGAGACATTTGAAATTTTAAGCTTGTGAAGTTTTTTTTTATTTGTGAACCATTCCATTTTTCAAAATTAATAAAACATTCCACAATTATTCAAATTACAATTTTCTATAAATAATACAATTTTTTAAAATGTTTTGACTTATAAATTTCAAGCTATTTATTCCGATTCTTATTCGACATATTCTTTGGCATCACTACCTACATAGTTTGTATTAACATCAAAATAATTAATATTAATATAAATTCATTTGGGATGTTTTTAATAAGACATAACCTTAATATTAATAAAAAAAAATAATTTATTAATAGTTTAATACTCATATTTTACAATAAAATATCATTAGAAATATTGACTGAATTTAATTCGAACTGTAACCACAATATAACACCATAACTTACTAAATTACGAGGTACGTCCGTGCCCACTATACCTGACTTCATTAGTTTTGAATTTTCGAATATCTACATAATTCTATATAAAAAAAGCGTTTTTTGATTACTACAGAATATTATGCGTATCTATCGTTGAACCTAACCTTGAGACCTAACCATAGGTTAGCGGCTATCAACTGGCAGACCGCAATCCGGATAGGGCCCTAAAATAATATTTTTAAGGACTCTTAAACTCTAGAGTAGTTTTTAAATTACTAAAATATATAAATATTTAAATATATAACTTATAAGTGATATAAAATATTATGGCAAAAAAATTGTTCAAGGAATCAATACAATTAATACAAAATTTTAAATTTTAAAAATATTACACTTATTAACGAGTGTAAAAGTCATTAAAACTGTTTTCGAAGTTTGGTAAGTTTCAAGACAGACTTCATGTAAAATTAGCTGGTGATCTGCCATAGGTATTTAAAACATAAAACTACATAATATTTGTAATAATATTATAAGATGGAAATATTTATTTTTAAAATGTAATATAATTCGACTCCAACCAACCATAAATTAAAAATAACTACGCACTATTATTATAATCCATTACTTAGAATTTTTACATATGAACACGTGCGCTCTTTCATTTCGAGGAATTCAATAACGATTTCTCCAGAGATTAGTTTTTCAGTGTGAACCCCACGTTTTAAAAAGGTTTTTGAAACTCTATTATACACACAAACGGCAAACACTTGTATATTGTGTCACCTGAGCAGAACAAATACGTCTCACGAAGCCGGTCCCTCACTTTGTTAGTATAGAAACCGCGTTTCCAATTCATGTCAATAATAAATAATTGTCACCATCCCCTTATCTGGACATTTCATACTGCACGTGTGTGGAAAGAAGAACCTTCTTCCTCTTGTCGGTGTATTTTTTTTTCTAACAAAAACCGAAACTACGACGCAGTTCGTCGGCTGTCAGTATAATTTATGACGGTTTTAAAATCCCCCGGTTTTAAGGAGTCGGTCAAATGGTTTTTTTTCTTTTCAAGGTTTTAATAATGATGGTCATGCCCTACCCTATAAATCTCGAGTCGACGGGGGTCACAAATGTGTTTCCCATCTACGCATTTCAAAAACGTGTTCAACTGTAATATGTATATAATATATATACATATATATATTATACATATGTACATATTATGTGCCTAGCGACCACTATACATATATTTTATAACACATGACATTTACTGCGTCGTATTATTTTGGTATTTTAAAGTCCGACAATTATATTTTTTCGACGCACACGGTCGGCGTGGATAATGCATTATACCTTAGGATAGGGATCTAAAATCTCATTTTCTCTTAAAAAATCTACCGCTGACCTCTATACCGCAGTACAACTACCCAAGTATATATGTTGTTTATTATGATACGTAGAATGCAGGTCCTACTCATCTATACGTATGTATATATGTATAATATATACCTGCAGGTGTCCAACTTCAGTGCCCTTGATATCGGTTCGCTTGTTACATACACAATGATTATATAGTTAGGTAGCGTCGTTGTTAGTCGATGGACCGGTTCACCACGGTTGGCCTTTCATATTCTTATGTGTTGGTTCAAAAAAAAAAAAAAAAACACTTATAATATTATCCACAACGCAGTTTTCGTTGGAATTTTGGAATTCAATTTATTATGCACCTGCAGGCTGCAGCTACGTACGAGTCTGATTTTGAAGTAAATGATTTATACTTTTGGCTTTTTATACGTTAAATACGACTCAAAACGCTTTGAGGTAGGAACTAAGTTTTAGTGTTAAGTAGTTGGATATAGTTCGGAGAATCTATGAATTAAAAATTATAGCAAAATAAACAGTTTGGTATAATTTTACATACATCAAAAAACTAAAAAAAAATCATATGAGATATAAGTTATTAAACGCAGAGACAATTACTGTTGATGATGTGATTTAAAAGTTATTTAACAATTATTATTGTTAATTATTCATGCACGAAATACGCACCACTAATCATCTATGACTACTTAATATTAAAAAACCATTTTCGCTGTTTTGAAATATTTTAAATACTAACCAATGGTCCTAACGAACACTGTTTTATGACATACAATATCGATACATAGTTTGATATAATATGCGGTTGCCCCCTGCACTGGGCCTGCAGTCGTAAGTTCCTGATATTTTCAAGAATCTACTCGTCATGACTTGATAACATATTATTAATTTTATCATTAATAAAATTTTTAAAAAATGAATTCATCTAGAGGTCATTATTTGTGCATTTAAAAATACACTTCTACCATTTTCAAGAGCCAACTTGCAACGATCTGATTAAATATTCTTAATCTCCTCATCAATACTGAGATATTCATATAACTTAGAAAGTAACTAAGAATGAGTAAGTATTTTTAAAAAATGAACCAAGTCGAAAATAAATTCTCAAGTATTATGATATGATGAATTTACCGAAATGTCAACTTCCGTAATTTCCTTACATTTTTTATTGGCTGACTCACAAAGATCTGATTACATAATATTCCTAATCGCTTTATATACAAAAAATTCCATAGTATTAAAAAGTAAAGAATTTTAAAAAAATTAATAAAATCTGCCGCTAATGCTTGCATAATTCGATATGTTCGACTTTTCGTAAGCTCCTGACCTTTACGCGAGGTGAAATACGATTCATCACGATTTAATTACATATTCCTAATCTCATCATACTTCTTAGAAAGTGACGATTTTTATGAGTAAGTATTTTTAAAAATCTACTTAAGTTAGTGTCTGGTAATTGACTATTGAAATAGTAAAATTAACTATAATAATTATAGTTAACGTGAAAACAAATGTCGTAATATAAAACAAAATAGTATTGTTAGAAAAATCAAAATAATAATACAATTTGTATAGTAGTGAATTAAATTGTATTCAATATTTATGTTTAATACTGAATAATAAATATATACCTTGATTTTTTTAATTTCCATTTATTAATGATTCTTTTAAATTCGATTGGGTCCTAGAGGCTTATATTATATTCGATTCAAACTTATTCAATGTTTAAATATGATGCAATATTCATCGTAAGTCCCTATATAAAAATATATTTATAATTACACATTAATGATGATGTGTTTATTGAACGTTTTAAAAATATTTATTAAATCTCTTTCATTTGCTAAATGGTATGTGGATAACATTACAAATTCCTGGATTTTTTACTTGGGGTTTTTATTCTGAAATTAATTTAAATTACAATGTACGATCGGTTTTGAGAATAAAAACCGACGGTGCTTCTTCAGTAGCTTCTTCACACAGCGTATTGTACATTTGTAAATCTATGAACCATATTATTATCTATTATTTTATACCTGTGGGCAACGGCAATTTCACTAGAAGATGTACTATGACGTAGTTAACGCCTTGAAAAAAGTAATAATCACTACGTAGGGATAATAGTTATTACTATGTAGCTTATGACTGATAATAATAATTATCATAAAGCGTATAATTTCATGAGCAACACTGCTCGAAGGAATAAAAAACAACATAATTATATGGCATCGTGTTTTATCGATGTTTTATGAATACACAACACATTTCATTTTTTTAAATGTATTTTATCATTCAGACTGATTTATAACGCAAAGAATTAATGCATGTTAAAAACTCATTATTAGGTCAAAAAATACAAACATTTATACAAATATAAAATAGATATTACCTACGTACGAATATCGTATAGAAATTTAACTCTTGCATAATTATATTATAATATATACCTATATAATGTATTTCTTAATAACTCTTTGAATTTTTTTTGGGTTTCATAAATTATTTTATGGATCACTCGGGATACATTTTGTAAATTATATATATTTACTTTATATTGAGAATTATAATCCAAGTACTCTATATTGTATACACAATATTATATTATATTTATGATTAAAAGTCAATAGTCATACTAGCAGATTTATTTGACAGTATTTGTATTTTTTGTCCTCAACGTTTATAACTATATATTATAAGACTTATTTCGTTTATTCAACAAATAAATAAATA
>PVMI01070391.1:4626-18871 GCA_008528875.1 Aulacorthum solani | reverse complement strand
TGGAATTTAATTTTTGTCCACAGAAATTACCAAAGTCCGGGCCAGCCTGTTCGAAGTGAACGGCGTGAAGAAGGAACCGTTGGTGCTGCCGGAACCAGACGGCGCACCCGTCACCATTACCGAAAAAGTGTTCGTGCCAGTTAAGGACCATCCGGAGGTAAGATAGCGAGGCGTTTGATTTATCGTCATTATTACGTATTATTATTGTTATTGCTGTTTTCCGGGGGTGCGACGTACGTAATGTCACTCGGGTAGACGGAATATATGGTTCACGTGGCTGTACAATCGGGGACGGACATTAGCCCAACAACTCTCTGTATGGACGTAATTTTCTCACAATCACATTTTGCAGTGCACGAAACAGTGTTAAATATTAGTATGAATCCGGCTCCAGCGGCGGTGGTGTGGGGTGGCGTAAACGACGCGGGTGTTGACGATGGTGTTTCAAACCGATTCAGCCCGGCTAAAAATAGAGGAAAATGCCGTGTCGCCTTCGCCGCCCACGCCGCGCCATCTTACCGGTACGCACGCAGTGCCAAGATCCCGACCCGTATCATGTGTCCTCCCCCGCTACCAGTCGGTGGGCACATGCCCAAACGACGGTCACTACAACTAAAATAAATTCAAAAACTCGCCGTACAACAAGAATGAGGAAAAAACATTCAACTTGCGCTCTTTTCGCTGGACGTTTTTTCGTCACGGTGAATGTAATAATATTATTTATTATTATATCCGTAATCGATGATTTTCCCGTACACTATACTGCCTCGCATTGTACAACACGTTGTGCCAGTGGGGGGAGGGGGTGGATAATCTGAAGGATGACCACCAAACGTCCATGGGATAATGAAATCACCAGTATACTGGTTTCCCCGTGTTATCATATTTAGTATATTTCAATGTTTTATTATATTTAAAAAAAATAATGCAAGTTAGTAGTTAAAAGATTATTTTATCTTTTGTCCGATTTTCGTCCAATAATGCTTGTGCCTGTGTGTATTTCATTCATTGTTCAAGGTCTCCGCTTCCTACATCGCCATTCTGTCTTGCCTTTTTTTTAACGCGATAATTCACATTTAAATATTTTTATTTCCCTCCTTCACTGCCGGCTTCCAGTTTGCGATTGTTTTTAACTACACTCGACATCTGTACCAGATGTCTGTACGAAAAACGTCCCCTTTCCTTAGTAGCCACTTCTATAAATACGAGTCAAGTCGTCTCGTGTACATGTGTGGTTATTTACAGCCCAGTCTCATCCCTCACCACCGCCGCCGCCACCCTAGTGACGATCGGAATACCAGACGTTTACGTCCTGCTGCTCTGGCAACCCGGTTCAAAAACGAATTATTTTGAGCCATTGTTCCCAAGTGCGTTTCTCTTTCGAGAACGATGAGATTCAAAAGAATTCATACTACCTACTCGCCAAATCGTGTCAAACCTAACAGTCTGAAAACGTGATTTCATTGATTCGGAATTACCTTTTATAGTAGGGAAAATGATCGATTCTACCAGAACAGTTAGTTTTGAAACAACCCAACAATTTCGTAAATTCGAAATATTAGTCAAGTTTAAGTAACTAGAGTTTGAGTACATACCGAAAACATGTCCAACTTATCAAACCAGGAATGTATGGGTAAAATACAAACGCCCCAAACAAAAATTAAAAATCGTAATTTCATCAATAATTGGCATGTACACTATCAGTTTTATTTTATTTATAAAGGTATATATAATTCGTTTTATCTGAAATTTGGATTAAAATAAAATGTAATTGGCTCTGAAGACTTAATGTTTATGGATTTTTTTATGCTAGATAGTCCAACGTAAAGAACGATGCATAAGTTGACTAATAGCGTTCTAAATTAATCAGTTTTGAATGAATTTTGAAGTATAAAATTGTATTAAGTTAAATTGAAATTGTTTTTCTAATTAATTAATACGGCTAAGCAGTAACTACTAACCTGCAGGATTGTCATAGGTAAAATTGATATGTCGCAAAATCGATAGTTTTATGACCACCCGTACTAGTGGATTGTGGAATCTCGATTAGTCACCTCGAAAACAATGTTTTTCTTGAAATATTATTAATTAAATATACCAAAAATATTCATCGCGTAGGCCATCTGTGTAGTGGCTTAAATAATGGTCAAACTGATTACAAACTGTTTTGAGTGCGAGTCAAAGATGGCCGCTCGTAATAACTGTGGTTTGTGGCGGTGATTCGTCGGGAAAGAATAAGTCCTCACGACTGAAAACTCTCCTTTTCTTAGTCCCGGCCGAGGTGTTGACCCTTTTCTCCCGTTTGAATCTATTTTCAAGGCACCGTAAAATAATAATTCCGGAAAAAACAACGACCATCCGGAGAAATTAAAATTCATATTTATCATGGGTTTTAAGCGTAAACTATAAATTGACTGGTGTACACTGTGTACGTGCTGCTTTTAAACCTATTATAAGAGTTGACATTTTTTTATTCATTTATGTACAATCACACTACTGTATGTTTTAATAATTATTACCGCATGTTCACATATGCTTTTATAGATCCTGCTGATACATTCATAATATTTTGCAATAGGTTAGGTATATCAATCAAAAAACAATTTTATAGGCCATTTAACCATTTAGGTACCTGTGTGTTTTCTTTTATTGCATTCTTCAAGAAATTCAATTATTTTGAACACGTTTGATTTAAATTCTTTAAAGTTTCTATAAATTGTTCCTAGTATTAATAAATAATATTTTTTTATTTTTATTTTAACTGTGGCCAAGCTTTCAACATTTTTTATATGAATAATGCACAACTTGTATTTGTGTCGCGTATATTATGATGTAATGATAGAAAATAATGTAAAATGATTGTCCAATATTCATTTAGTTTGTTCGTAAAAGTGACTTTACTATTTGATATAAATAAATAAATACATTGTCGTGTGCTTTTTATTTTTAATCTTTATATTTATAAAGTATATAATTATTACTCATTGGTCATTACTTAGGTATCTATCATAGAGATAAATTTAATAATGTTGGCTGTTAACATTATTGTTGTATTTAAATACTTTACTAAATAGTAGATTGTAGTTGCTATATACCTATAGTTTATAGTTGTATGTGTACTGTATAGGACCTATACTCTAGGTAATAGGTATATTATATGGTATCTTGCAAACTGGTAAATATACACAAATGTGTGAGGGAATTTGTTGTCCATATCAAAATGTATTTGAATTTTGTTGAAGGTATAATATTTTTATCAACCATAACTGTCGTAACTCTTAAACACTTTCTTGTAGAGAAGTATAGTTTACGTAATTATGATTCTTATATTCTCATACCTTTTCTCCGGTAAAAAAAAAATAATGACATCGACCGCCGTTTATACACTGATCAATTTATCATATTTTTTTTTATTATGTTGTATAGTGACAGGGAGGAAAACAGAGTTTAAATGTTACGCACTTAGTAGAATGGGTTTGGCATGTCCTTGGTACATGTGTATATATAATAATATAATATTTGTAATACTCAACGGATTGAATGGGATGGTCCGAAAGACATGTCCGGTCGTGGATGCCCATTAATGGACAACAGTGGCGTTTATATATTTTTCTAATTTTTATTTATTATTTTTATTTTGTCTACTCTACAATTGCGACCTACGCGAGTTAGACGTTATAGCGAATAGTAATATGAGGGAGAGGAGTGAGATTGAGACAGGAGAAAAAGAACATATTACTCACATCGATATATCCAATGCGGGGTTGGAGATGTATACTATGTATATAAGTGCGATTTGCATCTCGTCATCGTCATCATTATTATAATTTTATTAAAAACCCAATGAATGATGTGTGTATATCGCAGGCGTAATAATGGCATTTCCAAAATGAGTAATCCCACACTATTAAATTTCCATATACTACCACCGTGTGTATATATTATTTTCGTCTTTTAAATCGTCGTCGTCTACACACACACACACGCATTTCTGTTTGTATATATATACAATGTTAAAGATCATAAACGTGCCAGAGAAAACATGAGAGGACCATATGGTCGGGTTCTTTTTTAGGATCGTGACAACGCTGAATATGGCCAACGAGCAATGGCGCCCTCGCAGTCTCTGCTGCCGTCGCCGCCATTGCCTCGTGTCCTCAGTGCTGTTTCTAATTTTTTTTTCTATCCAAAATTGTTTTTCCGTTTCTTAGCATTTCTCCGTTCATTCTTATTATTATTAATAATAAAAATGAATGGTGACAAATACGTTACGTTTGTGTGAAACCGTCGTGTATCGTGTACATGACATTTGCATATATTATTATATTATAAGTTATAACATACGCTCGGCGAGAGTATACGAGGAGCTAAAATGTAGGAGAGAAAGAAAGAGAGGGAGAATGAGAGAGTGTTGGCTCGCCTATAAAGAGAGGGGCTTTAATCCTTTTTTGGTGTTGGCACCGTCGTTATTCGGGTTTGGCCAAAAACGGTTCATTAGCACTACGACTATATTATTATGATGTGTGGTAGTTAGTTATTTTTTGTCGCCGCAAACCATTGTTGTGATTTGTGGTGGTGCCCATTATCATCGAGTTGTCACTATATATATATATACAAACAATAATTAATAATATTTTATTTTATTTATCCATAACCGGTGGTAAAATTAATTGTCGAGTCTTCTCGCGTGAATTATCATTTTTTTTCTGGCTCGTCACTTCGGGTCCGTCGTGAAATCGTGAATTCCGATAAACCTGGGGGGGTACACACAGCCGTCACTTCGATGAATGTCTGACTATGTTTGTATTTTATTGTATAATTTTCGACTTCGTGCAGAATCTGATTTCATGGATAGTATAATAGACTGAAATTCATATTTTTTTATCTCTGAAATGTTTGTAATATAGTTTTATGCACGGTTTAATAAATAATACTAGTATTATAATTAGTACAACGTATATTATATGGAAATCAATCTCATTATCGCGGCGTATGTGTATCTCAGTATTTGTAACTTGTTTTATTATTTTGATAGTATGCAATATGCTGTAGCCGTGTTCCGTCAATAAATTAGTAAATTTAGCATAATTATCGGCTTTCTATTACATTGAATCCGTCGAGGTCATCATAGCTGTATACCTAAATTAATTATTATCATTCGGGTCCTACAATAACAATTTTGATGAAACATATTGATATTGTGATGCATCATTAGTCGTACACTCATGCTTAACTGTAGCTATAAGCTGTGCTTTATATTTGCAATTATTAGATAGGTATAATTGATAAATATTTAATAAGTAATAACTAACATATGCGGCATGGGTCACGGAGTTAGGTGCAATTTAACTTTATAAAATCATTAGTTTTATACTTTTATCACGTTTAAATATGATGTATAGAAAATTAGATTATAGAATGTTTGTAGGCGACTGAGTGAGTTTAGCGAGTAACTTACTTAATACAGCATCGATAAGCATGTTCGAAAAAAATTATTTAAACGAGTATGAAAATACGTTGTAGGTGTAAATTAGATTTTTTTGAAATCCTCCCCGTAAATGCCGTTTTGGAAAAAAGTATGCTTTCCAGAGAATTTTGAGCGTTCGCATTCGATCGAACACCATTGCCCCTACTGTGGAGCCTGCAATCTCGGACGTCGTAATAATTACCATCTTAACACAATATGATATGTTAAACCGTAGTAAGAACGTTGTAGTACTATAATAATACTATAGAGGACGAGGTGTAACCGCGGTTACGCATGTCTACAGAGGAGTGCCATCCATAAAATAATAGTTAATGCACAGGCAGGCTTTGTAGGACTATTATTAATTATTATTGTCATCGTCAACTTCTTCATCCAGCGGCGTAACAAAGGGAAATAAAAATAGACGACGACGACCCGCGTGATGTTTTAAACGTGAAATTGATGTTTCGTGAATTTTTATAAACAATTTTTTAATTATTACCACGTTATCACTGTATTCTGTAGGTGCGTCGTCGTATTGGAGGTTAGGTTTTGTTAAAAAATTGCTCGGAACGTAAAAATTAGGAAAATAATTTTTTTGTATGGGTACGAAATAATATAATAGTTCCAACAACAATTATATTGTTTCCAACTGTATGTTGTCCATATAGCATTACGTTTCTGATCAAAACCGCTTCTGAAATAATATATAATCCAAGCAGACTACAATTACAAAATATAATGTGATCCAATAAAAATACAATTCCAATAATATGTGTTTCCGATGGGATATATTTCCACTACAATACGGTTTCGAACCAATCATTTTTCCACTTTGATATGTATGCCCGTCGTAGTAGAACTGTAGTATTAACTAGTGGTGCGTACGGGAGCTTAAAGTCATTTTTTCATATACTTTGTTATTTTTATGGTCGATGACCAATAATTGAGCTGAATAAAAGCCGTTAGTCGTTTACATTAAAAACATGTACATATAATATTCATTATAATATTCTGCAGTACACAGTGCAGTAACTATAGCGGCCGTGCTGGGGTGCATTGTACCCCCACAGAGGCCTCGTAATTTCATGAGAGGCCTCCCAAGCCTTTTTCACTAAATCATATTAAAATGTACACAAAATAACTAGCACAGTTGTGCATTTAAAAGTATCTATAGTATCATCATCGTGTTACCCTATGTTATTTAAAGTATTGTACAGTGCAACGAACCGATTAGGCTTTAAATAAGATAAAATATAACTTGTGAAAATAACAACTCGATGTCGCCTGTAATCTGTATTGGTATCACTCAAATTCATACTTGTTTAATATTATGTACAATGTTGGTTATATAATGAGTACCTAATAACGTTCATGAAATTTTCGATACTTTCATTGAATATTGGTTGCAAATCAGCCATTAACATTTGAAATGCGAAAGAATATTTATTTATTTTCGAAAAAATATATTTAACCAGTCGCTCTGCAATCAATATCGTATAAGTTGTTAATTTTCAATAAATGTCATGTATCTAGATAGTCTGTGTATTGTGCATAACGTATGATAATCCAATTCATATCTTAAACTAGAAGGTAAACGCAATAATTGGTTTACTGATCGTAAAATAGTATAATGAGCTCAGTTATTATTGGTACATCGATCCTGAAATACAAATTGTGTTTTAAGCACAACTGGTCCGTGTGTACACACAACGTTTAAAATGTCCTAACCAACCTAGTCGTATAATATTCATGGGTCGTAAAAAGGAAACCTCGCGTGTTTAAAATGCCATTTGTGTATTCGAGTCAATTAGGTAGTAATATTATAATAGCGACGAGTGGATACCACTCGACTGTTTATAATCGTAATATACACACAACGATTATCATTACTATGTTACACTACATATTATTATGTATAATGTATGGTGTGTGTCGGAAAGACGAAAACTAATGATTCAAGTACGTCGGTCGAAGAAATTGACGTGCCCACTCGTTGCTCGATAGCCGATCATATCGTGTACAAATGTTAATGTCGTTTCAAATGTTATTATCATCTGTCGATTTGTTCCAATAGTCAATAAGTGCCGCAGTATATTAATCTGCACTTTACATTTATTCGTGAATCGTAATCGAAAATACACACAATATTATATTATCAAACGTGGGGGTATCTGTTTGTTTAAACGATGTTGAAATGAACTCATAACGTGATAAATTTATTTCGAAATACAAAATAAGAATTGTGCATAACAGCTGCTTATAGAGTTTGACACAAAAAAACATTAAAACACAGTTCTATGAAAATTATACGTATCTGCTAATTGCCATGATTTTCCGATTTGTGACCAACAATCAGCATATTAATATTTTTTTATATTTGTTTTATGTGTCATTTTTAAATGTTTCTTAATCCTCGAATACGATTTTAACAAGAGATTTGTATTGTTCATTTTTAGTTCAACTTTGTCGGAAGGATATTGGGCCCTCGAGGTATGACTGCAAAACAATTAGAATTGGAGACCGGATGCAAGATTATGGTTCGAGGAAAGGGTTCAATGCGTGATAAGAAAAAGGTATGTACTAAAATTAAGTGTTAAATTTTGTATTGATTTTTCTTGTCTAACATAATACATAAATATCATTTATTTGCTAACACCATTATCGGAAGTTTTTCGTACAGGAATCGTAAGTAAATAAAAATTGAATAGTTTCAAGTGTTTTAACGATTAATTGTAATTATGTATGTTTCAAGGAGGAACAAAACAGAGGTAAGCCTAACTGGGAACATTTGAGCGAAGAGCTTCATGTTTTGATATCCGTTGAAGACACTGAAAACCGGGCTAAGCTCAAGTTGAAGAGAGCTATTGATGAAGTGAAAAGGCTTCTTGTACCTGTTAGTTGAAATTATTTGTATTAATTTTTTTGGTATTCGATTACATTCAATTGCATTAAAGTACTAATTATTTTTTTTAGGCTGATGGAGAAGATGAATTGAAGAAACGCCAACTGATGGAACTTGCTATCATCAACGGTACATATAGGGACTCAAACGCTAAAGCTTTAGCAGCAGCAGGTGAATAAACCAATAAAAATTATAATTTATTTGGTATTTTAGTCACAATATATTAACACTTGAATATTTTAGCTTGCGATGAGGAATGGCGTAGGATGGCTGTTGCAGCAGCTGCTGAGACACAGCGACTTTTGTCTCCACATGGTATGGGTGGCCTAGCTACAACTTTGCGACCACAGACTGCCACACCATTAACTGCACCACTTATATTATCGCCACGTATCCCGACTGCCATTACTACCAGTGGTGGAAATCCTGGTGCACCCCAACTCTTGTCTCCTGCTGAACATCATCATCATGCTGCAGCAGCAGCAGCTGCAGCTGGTCTTATATATACGCCATATGCCGATTATGCCAACTATGCATTGGCTGGATCACCATTGATCACAGAATACACTCCTGCCGATCACTCGGGTGCGTTGTTGTTTGTTTGTTAAAAAAAAAGATTTATATATAAATATATATAATATATATATATTTATATGATGTATATGATTGAATGCGCTTGGGAGACTAAGAAATCATAATTCAGGATGAAAATAATCTAAAACTCCAATTAAAATGCCCCAGTTCAAATATCACTAAACAATTATTAGTTTTTAATAAGACTGAAAAAAAACACATATGAACCTAATCAGTATTTTATTTTTCAAAGCAAACTGTTCTTGAGATATTTTTTTAAATTTTAATTTATTTTTATTATTATATTAAAAGAATGTTCGGCCAGATACATGCTAATGGTTCCAGAACTACAAGGGCTCACCTACCGTCACTGGCCAAATCAACGTTAGTACCATCCTTAGTATTTGGCCATCCAACCCTTCTTTTTTATGTTTGTGAGGTGCTATCTTATTTATTATTTATGTATAATTTTAGGAATTAATTTTATTTCAATATTCCTTATTATTATTTTTTTATTATTATGATTATTATTATTATTATTATTTATATAATTATTATTTATCTTGTTTATTTTATTATGATTATGATTATTATTTTTTTTTTGATTCCTTAATTTTTTTGCGCGCTTTTAATCAATTTTATTACACAAAGCTTTAATTTTTATAGTAATTATTTATAGATTTTATTTTAGTTATATACACATATATATATCCCTTCTTTATCTCTGTTTCTTTCGCGTTTAGTTAGTTCAAATATTAGTCTAACTCGACTAAAATATAATTAAAAAAAACTAGGTGTGTACTAATGAATTTAATACGGTAATCAAATATTTTCCTAATAATACTCCTCAAGTACTTCCTACTGAAAAAATATAATCTTAGAATTTGTATTCTAACTGGTAAAACGATTCTAATAAGAAATAACATTTAAACAAATCCTTATTATTTTTGTTATTTTACATAGTTTTGGAATTACTAAATTAAAAAATATCTCTCATATATCTTCTTAGTCAATATTTTCAACTAACCGGGACAAATATTTACATTATTTATAGAAATATGTAAACCAAGGTGTGACTCTAACATTAATAGTTAATACTAAAGTCTTAACAAATATAAAACAAAATATTAAAAACATTAGGACCCGAATTAACAAAATACTTGAGGGACCAAGAAGAACCACCAGACAGGTTTTTTACTCATAAGAAGGATATATACTTCTGACACCTAAAGTTCCTTAATTTGATAAGAATGAAATACCATGACAAACACTTTTAATATTTTAATTATGTTTATATTATATTATATTATAATATTATTATAAAAAAAATACTCAGGCTGATTATATAATTAATGTTATGTATATTTTTTTTGTGATTGTTTAGTACACATCTATGTTTAGAATTTGTTATACATATATAATATATATATATATATATATTTTTTTTTTAAATTATAATTACCATTATTTTTGTACAAGTTGTAGGGGGTCGACGTTTTAAAATGGAACCTGGCTCTCTAACGGTGTTTTTATAAATGCATTACAAAAATTAATTTTCAATAAATAAATAGAAATAATATGTTTATAGCAGGTGCAGCAGCCGCGGTTGCGGCGGCGGCTCAGGTCGCCAAACAAAGAAGGCATTTGACTCAGATCAGGGATCATCCGTATCAGAGGGTTGGCACTTCGATTGTCAATTAAAAAAAAAAAAACCAAAATTAAAAAAAAAGTTCTTTGAATCTGAAAGGTCAGTTGCTATTCGTTTTTAATTTAGGGTTAGACAATCATAGTTTATAGGGTATAATCTGGCGCGATTATCAATTTTCAAAGTTCCCAATTTTTATCAACAATTTCGACGACCTCCACGCGTAAAATAATATTTATGCTTCTATTTTTCTAGACCTTTTTTTCGGTTGTGATATTTTTATTTATTTTTTCTCATTATTTATTTATGTATTTATGTAGGTATACTATCATCATTATATACCGGCATTAAATATATTAAATAAATATTCATGTATTCGTTTATAGTTAATTTATATACATTTTACATGTTTTTTTGCTTGTTATGGCAGTATTATGTAGGTGTAGGAGCTACATATATATTATTAATTTGTAGATTTAACATATTTAAGTACTTTTTTCACGTATTGTGTTCTAATATTGTATTTAACAGCAAAACCGAAGATTTGTTTATTGGTGAAGGTAGTCATGTATCAAAATTATTTACGATTACTACGAAACATCCCTTATTTTGCACTATAATATTTAAATTTAATGCATATATACAATTAGTGGAATGAAAAAAACTTACATTACTGGTTAAATAATAAAAATAATATGATCACATGAAAGTTTTTTTTGTCTTACTTATATGTATTATACGTCATAACGCTTTTCATACATATGGTAGTAAAATATTGTACTAATAACTATTGAAATACACTTGACAGAACACTTATGTTTGTCACTGGCGTACTTACACTAATACAATAATAGAACATAATACTTTTAGCTGCTATTTTTTTTTTTTTTTTTTAAATATTTCATTACTAACATGTTTTTTATTTATTTTTTATTTAACCTCAAAAAAAGGCTTGCGGAGATCTAACATACTGGACCTTTATTTTAACACCACACAATGCAGCCTGCGGCCGAAGTGCGACGATTGCCAGACGGAACTATAATTAACAACTAAACAATATCATTCTGCGCACATATATACACACTTAAAAAACGCAATGTTGCACTTGAAATTATTCGTCTAACCAATTATCTGTCTGTCTAATCATTTTCGTATAATAATATTTGTTTTATTTATATTATTATAGTGTTTAATGTTGTTTCGTAATATTACAATTTAAAGACTAGATAGATTTTTTTTGTTGAGTCCCTTGATGCCTTTAAAAACATATGTATCTGTATATTTGTTTATATTGGTATTGATGTCGACATTCGTTATACGCTTGTCGTCACTAGTCTTAGTATTTTTGTTTGTTTATTTTTCTGAACACTGAACCATAATGGTCTAATAACACAAAGTATACGACAATTAAAAATATAAAAGAATATTGAACAAACTTTTTTTACAACTCTACTTATCAAATTCGCTTAGTTTAAACAAGGATATAAAATAAGTAAATTAAAAAAAAGAAATATAAATATATTTTTTTATGTTGTTATTATTTATAAGAACTATTTAATATTTTATATATAGCGTGCAATAAAATGTTATTTTTTTTTTTTAGAAAAATTTTTCGATATTATTATGTAGAGAAAATTTTCAGTATTAAATAAAATTAAAATATAATATCTTAAATAATACCATATGCCAGGTGCCAAAATCGACCCATGCCAGTTAGTTCGTTCTACATTTTTTTTTTTTTTTTGTTATTTTAGAATTATGTTAAACAATTATAGAATATAAAACTCACAATAACTTATTTATTAGTGAGATATATTTAATATCATATATTATATGAAAATATATATTTATACATATTGAAAAAATTAATATATATTTATATATATATATATATATAATTAAGTTTTTATAATATTTTTGTAAGTACTTAAGAGCCTAAATAATTTAGACAATCTCTTGAATAGGCTAAATATATATATCATATACATACATTATTATATAACTTTATTTTATTTTGTTGTTTACGAATCTCAACGTTAAAATAGTCGTGTTTTTGTTTTTCTTGTTATTTTAGACGTTTGTAGTTAATATATAAAATAATTATAAATATATATTTATACATACATATGTATATTGTAGATTTTAGAAAAAAATTTTTGTTTGTAGATGAGCACTTTACTGCCTCCCAAAACAATTAATCAATTACTGTTTGATGTATTTCAGGCTCATGTGCCATAGGGTAAAATTATTATTTTTCTTTTCATTTAAACACATTAAGATTAAATGTTATAAATTTTAATTTATTTCAATCTTATTTTGTTTAAAAACATATATTTTAAAGTAGAAGACAAGAAACACAATGTTTATAATATTATATAAACTATATTTATATAATATATTGTATTAATATTATACGCTTGACAATATGAATTTTATTTTTATTTATAAATATATTATGTGTATATGTTTTATAGAAATATATACCATAGGAGTTTCTATTTTAATCAAATTTATCAATGTTGCATGTAAGGTTTTTCAGATTTTTATGAAATTTATTTTGTAAATGAAAATGTTTTATGAGATGATATGCGAAATAAAAAAAGCATGTAGAACAGTTTTTTTTTCATTATTTTTTTATTACCCATTTTTCCTGTCATCACCATGTTGTGTGTGTTGGGTAACTCGTATAATAAAATAAACTTTTTGTTTTGTACCGCCGAATCCACATAGAACTGCTAATGAATAAAGCAGTGAGGTTCAGGACACAAGTCATAAAATTATATTGACTATGTACATTGTATGACGCAAGTATGTATGTTATGTTTAATTGTAACTCTACTCGTAATGACTCAATAATCGTCTTCTTTTTTTACTAGCTATGGTGTACATAGGCGTGTGCATCTTTGGTCACAGCCGATAAAATTGTTTCCCAGAAACATAAATGCTCATACCCTTGAAAATATTTTTGATTACTTACTATATTAATAATGTTACTGTTTCTTGCCCATAAACTTACTAAGGTACTAATACTTAGTATACGATTTATGTAGAAGCCTCATTAGAAAATAAAAACATATTTTTATCAAAACTTGTTTGTTGAAAATAATATAATTTCATGATTTTTGTCGCATAATTAAGCTACGAATACGAAATATTGATCATACCGACTTATTTTGTATTCTTCTAAAGTTTGTGACTCCATTGTAGTCCATTATTGACATATTTTGTACAAATTTAAATCATGTACCTACTACAACTATATAATATATTTTTTGCGTAAACACAGCAATAGTGGTGTGGGACTTGGGGTGTTCCAACATTCAAAATATCCCCTGGCTGTCACAGATACAGGAGTTATAAAGTTTAAGTTTCATATATTATTATACCTGGGAGAAAAAACTATATAAATGAGTTAACACATAATGTATACACTATACAGTAACAAAAGTTTTTATTGAGCAATAATTTAAAAGTAAAAATGTAAAATCTCATACAATTCATATTAAATATTATAATATTATGTTGTTGACAATCAAATATTCATATAGAAAAAATTACACGATTATATTATTAGATTACTTCTACAAATACTATTTCAAAATAAATTTGGTACTTAAGGTGAGTACTACTGCAACTTGAAACTCTTTGCGGTTGA
>PVMI01070318.1:0-10968 GCA_008528875.1 Aulacorthum solani | reverse complement strand
GACTCGTTTTGAGATATGTAACCATAGACATTTTCCATTTTCAATTTTTTTTTCATACAATTTTTTTCGCTCAGTAAAAAAACTTGAATATTTATTTCTAGGTTCTTTATGATGTTTTACAATTTTAATTCAAAGGCATCGACCTCTGCAATTATTATATAAAGTCCGACAATAAAGCGCATATCGATTCTGCACTCTTATTTAACCTACTTAATATTATTATTTATCAGACGCTATATTATAATGTGGCACATATTATTATAATATTACACAGCATATGCGTCCTTATAGATCGTTGTACTTTGAGTCTATAATAGTCAAACAATATACGAACGTCTAAGATAATAATATAATATTATTATGATGTTAAAGCTGGTACGATTGTGGTCAGATAATATATAAATCAATTCAAACGAACTCGACTGTGCAAGATAAGTACCTATATACATATTATTACCTATGCATTAATTTAATATTAATTCCTGGTCGTATTTCGCTATTAACATTTGTATGTTTTAATCAAAACTTGTTTTCGTTCATAGATTAAGTAAATATTAATACAAAGTGTGTTGTTTCAGAACAATATAATGTATAAAAATATTATAAGAGCATAGTTTGGTGCCGTTGTACTACAATATAATATGTACACGTGCACATACGTGTATTATAACAGTACATACATATTGTGTGTAAATACGTTGTGATTTTGAAGAGCTACTAAACAGTATACAGACATCTCTATTTGTTTGCTTTTTAATTCAGATAATTGGGTAGGTTGGTAGGCAGGAGGTGGTGGTTGTATCACATAAATACATAATATACATATGTTGTAATTCTTTACCGACCGGCTGTGTTTTTTATAGATTGGTAGGCAAGTATTAGGTACTTAAGAATCTATACAAACATCGTCAAACAATGCCTATTAGCATAAAACGCACCGCAGTCATTAGGAGAAAAAAAACAACAAATTCGTATAAACATGTTTTTAGTTTTAAGTTGATTGTGTGAGGTTAAGGCAATAAATTAAAAAAAAAAAAAGCTGTTAGATCTTTTTAATTTTCGGCTCCACAAACAAAAATGATAAAATAATATACCTACCTAATATTCCGGAAAAATTTCAAAATGTATAACAAAGGACCACGCGTTGCTTAATATTTCATATATTTTATCGTAATCCGTTTTTCAGTCCCCACGTGCATATAATACGTATACATGACCTCACTATGCGAGTCGTCATTGACCAGCAAAACAGGCTACTCAAACTGTTTTTATTACTTTTATATTATATTGTGCGTATTATTATGCCTACACGGTTTGTTCTCGAGCGACTGTTAAAATATCCACAACATAAAATAATTTATTATTATTGATGATTCGGCTCCATTTTTAGCAGAATAGTAAAACGTTCCATTATACTATAGAAGTCGATTTTAAACACATTTTCTATATACTATATTCGAAGCATATACGTAGTCCTATTATGCTATTTTAAACACGTGTTTTTGTTTTTGAATCCTTCAAATAATAATATTACGTTATGCTCGGCATACAGGGTGAACATACGTCCTGTTGTATATGCAGGATTAGCAGGATTATTCTCTATTTTAGCTTTGTGCCTTGTGTTTCCTAAAGAACTGATCTTCCAAGATACTTTTTGTCCAGCTTTTTACGTCCATTCCAATAATTCCAAATTAATTCTAATTGACTTGCTTATAATATCTGCTAGTAGGTATTTAATTACTTTTTTGGCATTTCAAGTACTTTCAAAACACATTTTCTTTGTATTTAAATTCCTTCAGAATATACGAAACACTTGATTTTGTTACAGTCGTATTTCAACAAACAACATTTTTGTCACGAATATTACAATTTTTGTCAGAATTGGTTTTAGAATAATATTTATAATGCTTTTAAGAATTTTTAAGATTTCAATAATTTTGATTTGATATCTATGCCTTGCTGAAAGTGAAGTTTAACTTGACATTTCTGAAATTATTGAACCAATATTGAATAATATATTTATTAATTGGGTATTTAAATGTTTATTAATAATTTTAAATACCTATACTTTTATGGTAAAAGTAAAAGCATTTAAATATACTACCAAAAATTACTTATAAAAAATGTTTAAAAGACTTTCAAAAGTATTCGAATATACGTATTTTAAATACGTAAGTATTATTTTTTAAAGTTATGAAAAAGTATTTTTAAATTAAATTATATTATTTTTCTGAAATAAAACGTATAATTATATACATATCTAAATTGCGTTATTGAAAATTATATATACTGTTACTTGTATGTTTAGTAAAATTAAAACGTACGTCAGACTTCTACACTTGTTACCGGCCCATACGTAAAATAATTAAAAACATTTGGAGGTTATATCTAGATTATTAACTTTTTGATTTCCTGCCATAACCTCAAAGTAAGTTTTAATATTTTTTTATCCTTCATATTTTTCTAAGACATATTTAAATTCATCTTTGACCACGAATACGTGGGCCAATAAATTATTGTTATCGATAAATCAATAATATCACGACACTCGTATGAGTGGAAGACCGTATCTGTTATACCATACCTATCTTCACATGAAGAAAAATCATTATGTGAACATTTACGTCATATAGTTATATTTTAATTGTAAAATTAGCTTTAATTAGTGTAATTCACGTACATATTCTGTCAGATTTGATTTACCAGATATAAATAAAAAGTTTCTATAAAAAATCTTTAGTTAATGCCCAATAAAATAACTTATTTGTTTAGGTAATCGTTTGATTATTTCGTAGCAGAATGGTTTATTATAATAACATTTAAACTTCTGGCGATATCATTTTCTATTGAAATAGTTGCCAAATGGTTAAGTCCATTTTGATTGAACAACGATTTTGGGCAAGATTCGATAAGTTTTGATCTACTAAAATGTCAGTCACAAGAAGCTGAATCCAACAGGAAGAGTCAAAATTATTTTATATAAAATAGAAATATTATCATCAGCGTCTTGCATATTGTATCTATTTATGAATAAAATTTCAAATTTCAAATGATTCGAAATAAACAAAACTGATTTGTAAAAATAATAATATAAGCATTTTAGTACAAAAATTCAGTTTTATTTAAGTCTTTTTCGTACTTATTACATAAATCAATTTAATATTTTAACATCACTATTAATGACATTTTAAATAACATATATTATTACTAACAATAAAAATGACATGTTGTACACTACACTCATACAATTATTTGAACAAATTCACCGTTAAAAATAAATATGAATTATTCTCCAAATCGAATTAATAAAAACTCAATCAATAATCAAACAGATTTTAATCCTATACTGTTAAATATCTATAACGCCAGTGGCTCACAAATTACGTGTTGCCAACGCTAGTGTTTCGCCAAAAAATTGATTATTTATTATAGTGCAAATTGTCTAAATTACAAATATAGGACATTATCGAGGAGTTATAATGTGATGGTAATATATAACCACAGATAAGGAAAACAATAATTGTGAAGATAAAGTCTCATTCCCAATTTACATATTATAGCCATAAAGATTTATAATTATTATTGCTTTCTCAATATTTCATTAATTAATTTGAGTGTGTTTAATTGCCATTTTTATGGATAAGTGTAGATAAAAAAAAGGTCGAAAACCACTGATATTTACACTATAGTTGTTTGTATCGTATGATATGAATTTATTGTGCCTATACATAGATAAAGAACCTAAGACACGATCGCATTGAAGAATATCGCAGCTAAATATTAATTCAATGTTATCGATATATATTTTTCTCGTTTAACTCTTTAGATATTTAAAAGAAACAAAACTTTAGGGAGGTAATAGGTAATAACAATAGGAATAATTGGTGTTCAGAGAAACAGCCTGCGATTTTTGCATAAATTGTAATTTTATATTTTAATCAAAAACAATTGCTGCTAATATATTATAGGTAGCCTACTTGGGTACCTACGACTGAAATAATTGGACATGTTTTTTGAGTTCCTAGTACAGTTAACGGTACTTCGTTTATTATTAACATACAATTAACATGCCTTAATTCATCTAATTTTTTATTTCTTGCACTTAAAAATGCGTAGTTTGCAATTTAATACAATTATATAATTGTATAATATAATTGGTAGGAATAGACGTACCTACCTACAGTATAATTTGCATTTAATGATGTTTCATATTCTTTTCCTATGAAGATTTTTGTGCATCAAAGTACTTACTCCAAAAAATAATCTGCTTAGGAATACGAATTTAAATATTATATTCCTATGCTATGCCGTCGTTAAAAGGTAAAATAATTCAGAATTTATGACAGTAAAAAAATTGTAAGAAATATATTTTTTAATATATTATTTCTTCTTTTATTTCTTTGTTGAATACCGACATATATCATTAAATTCATAAACCTAAAAAATTATTTTTCAAAATATCTCGATCTACTTAGAAAATCACATTCAGTTCATCAAAATTTTAAATATCTATTTATTTAACTAATTAATTAACTATTCGTTTGAAATTCTACGGAAAATATTCTACGTGAAATTAAAACTGTAAATTTTATTGCCATTCAGAAACGAAATTATCTTAAAAATAATTAATCAAAAATTATGTATTATAATGATTTCAAACTTTAAACTAAACCTAAGAAAACAAAAATATTTTCAAAAACTTAAAAGATTTTCGAAACGAGTCTTGCGTCGAACCCTAATAAAGATCAAAATAATTTAAACGAATAATTTTTAAATTGAGCATGTTGGCTGGTATATAAAATTTTCAAAAAAAATTATAGGTGCTACTTAAGATATTTCTAGTGATATAACATAATATTAATTATTGAACCGTAGTTATTATATTTTCTCAAAATTTATATTTTCACTTATTCTATGTAGGTAATAACTAATAAGAAATCTCACAAAGTGCATGCTAATAATATGAGATTAAACATTGATTTTAGTGACGAGTACAAAGTACTGCAAAGTGTTTAGATACGGTTGAAGTGTTCGTGTTGAAAAAAATATGCCGTGAAAACAAAACTAAAACTATTGCGAGATAATGTTGGATTATAAATTTAATTAGAGATGTTAAAATACGGCATTTTATTTTATAATATAACCATATAACTATACCGATATTATAACAGTATTATACCATGTAGTACCTCAAATCATCAAAAATTGAACACAGTACGTCATATAACTATTGTAGGTATATAATTATGAAAAATTTTTAAATAATAGCTTAATAATGTCAGAAAACATTTTAAAATTCACAATGATACAGAAATAAATTATTTTAGAGTAAATTAATATTAATATTTAAAAGTGATACAACCAATCCAGGCTATAAATAATTTTAGTTTAAAATAATAATGTCGGTAGTTACAATTCATAGTAATAGTTACATTCTTGAATATCAAACGAATTTTCTAATAAATTAGGTAAATAATATTCTTCTTTTTTTTTTATCCAACATGACGTACAATATAATTTTATATCATATGTTACCACGTGTAACCTCGTATAATATAATTATTTTTTTATACCACTGCAGTATAATACAAACTCACATCTCTAGAAATGTTCACCGATATACACTACACCTATATACACATACCTACGGTCCATGGGTATTTTATGTATTTAAATGTTGTTATGTTGAAATTTTACATATGTTATTTAAATTCAAATGTGAAAACATAAAACATTTTAAAATGTGAACTCTACCAATATAGATTTTTTAATTTTTATCGCTTTTAAAATTGTAATTACAATGTTAAAATCGTTTTTTTTTCAATCAGGACAATAAATTACTACATAGGTAACGTTATTATTTGTATAATATATGAACGATCATCGGTTAACGAAATAGCTCGATCGCTGAAATAATGCAGAATAATAAACAAGTTTTTCGGAAATCTGAAAATAATATACAGAATATCACAGTGGGTACTTGACTTTTCCTCGCGATATTGTTTTTAAATCTTGATGGCTGTCTTTTGACGTATTTTTATTTAATTTACTCTGCAGTCTGAAAACTTTAAGTAGTAATACATTTTCAAACGGAGCAGGAATGGGTACCCACAAGCCGGGGGTATATGCCACGATACAAACAGAGTTAATGATATTATTATACCATTCCGCACGTCATATTATTTTACAAGCGTTGATAAGTTCGTACTAAGTATAGCGGTCCTTAATACCAACAACTCATGAACAACAATATCCTAACAATTAACAATGAGAAAGCGGAAGCGACGCACGCTCGAGCGTAATCAATACGTAGTGTATGAACATCGAATACAGAAATGAGCAAATAATTTCTAAGGTGTAGGTGTATTATTCTACTATGCAGAGTGATTCACCTGCAAGAATTTAATTTTATTCGAATTCCAAACACCGTATTTTCAAATGTTTAAGATTTTTTTCTCCGACACCTATACTTAAGAGTGTCCAGTGGCGATAAAAACTCATATTTTTCAAATGAAAACCTCCTTTTCACTGCAAAATTATTTAGTGGAAAATGTTTTCAGAAATACAGTTCATTAGGTACCTAATTCGAAATTCGAACTATTAGTTTCTTAACCATTAAAATATTCAAACTAAGGATAATTAGAAATAATTAAAAAATATATGTATAATAGAGTATATAATTTTGTGTAAACAGTATTTTTTTTACTTTCATCATTTCTATAAAATGTATTATTAATGTTGATGGCTTAATATTAATTACTTAAACTGATATTTTAAAACCACCATAGAGGCATTTTTTCCCAAACCCACGCGAACCTATCCTTAGTACACAAACTTAAATACATAACTCAAAAAGTTGTCGTTTGATTTTTCATTTTGATGCATCAACAATTTAAAAATACAATGATCTGTCAAATAATAATTTACAGCAGAAACTTGGGCTTTTCATTGGAAAAAATGAACTTTGTATGATTGCATCTTCACGGGACACACTTTAAGTAGAACAAACAAATCTCGAGAATTTAAAAATAATTGTCTCTAATAATATTCGTGTATTTAAAAATCATTTTTATTACTGCATTGTTGAACAAAAAAAAAAAAAAAATGGGACGATCATGAGCTTGATGAAGCATCTTGCTATACCTAGGCTAAGAGTAAATGTTTACACTTTTTCGCATTTTCAAATTTAATTTTAATTCTGAATACAAGTCTAATTAATACATTTAAACGAACGCAGTTTTTAAACAAATAATCGGAAATCGTTTTCCATAGAGTACCAATATTATTTAAACTATACAATTCACGTTAGAACACTCAATAATTCAATAATTTAAGTATCGTTATCAAAACCGAAAACTGATAAATAATAATAATTATTATAAATACTTCAATAATTAATTAGTGTCATAATCCCGTTTAATAACACCTTTTTATTTTACTATTCAACCAATAATTATCAGGTTTTATTTTATTCTTCATGTGGTACCTACCTACCAATATTTCATTTTTTTCAGATGTTTACAGTAATCAGTAGACAGTAACTATATGTCAAATATGTAACTTTTCCGATTAAAATTATTATTATTTTTTAAAAATTAAGGATTGCTCTAGTAATGCTTGTTGACTATTGCCAAGAGAATAGTTCAAAGTTAGGATTTTTGGAGAAGATCGACTTTCCTATGAGTAAATTATATGTTTGATATTGTCCGACCCAAAAAAGTTGCTACAAATGGAAACAATTATTTATGTTTGTACAATCAATAGATAAAAAATAGATCGGTATAAAATATAAATGAATTTAATTACTGTCGAATTTTTCAATTTTTCAAATTTTACATTACTGCGAAATTCACATGTATAAATAGATTAAAACAAACATAGTTTTTCAACTAATAGTCGATCAAATATTATTAAAATTTTTACGGAGTAAAAATTATTTAAACTAAATAGGTACACAATTTACTTAGAACACTCAACAATTATTTACTTTAAATGGGTAACTGATTAAACCGAAAACTGCATTATAATAAGTCTAGTGTTATTGCTGTTTTCACATATTATTATAATTTATAACACGTTTTTATTTCACTATTCAACCAATAATAATTATCAGAGTCTATGCATATTTTTTATTTTGTCCTTTATACATAGCTATTGTTTAGTTGTTTTCAGATGCTCGCCGTAAGTATATGACAATATCATATATACTGAGTGATTCACCAAGCGTGTTCACTCCCCGTTTTTCTTCTATAATGCAGTTACTTAAAATATGATTTTTGCAATTTTAATAAACTTAAGACCTTATTTTCAAATTGTATTTGAGCATATTTAGTAATTCCGAAAATCAGAATTTGCAGAATAAATTCATTATTTAATGGAAAAATCGAGTTGACCAAGCATGGTGAATCACTCTGTATATAATGACCTGAGTAGTTTTTGAATGAATAGGTACCCTAAAAACACTATAAAATAACTATGGAATAGTAAATAGTTGTGTATGGTGTTCGTAGGTGGTATTTGAACAAATTTCGATGTAACCAATTCAAAATCTAGTATAATTAGTTTCTTAGTTGTTAAAATGTTCATAGTTTATAATAAGAATTTTTTGATTTTGATGCGTCAGTGTTTTCAGAAAAATTACTTCTTAAACAAGTGATAACTAACTCTTAAAATTGAGCTCTTCCTTAGAATATATATATATATATATATATAATATAATCAGATTTTGAATGATTGTATTATTGAAGAAAAATAGCCGTTTCCATATATTATAATCTATTGTTCTTTTTTTTTCCACTATTCAACTAACAATTATCAGGTTCTATGCATATTTTTTTGCGTTTTATTCTTTATACAGTGTTTAATTGTTTTCAGATGTTTGCAGTAAGTCAGGAACTATTTCAATATTATATATGTTCATATCATAAGTTATTTTTGAGTAAATATTGGCACTGCAAAACAACTGTGGAATATTTGGGTATAGCTCTAACCGTATGCATATTGTTTGAACAAACTACAAAGCACCAGAGAATAAACATATGATAACAAACATTAAAAGTTTAAAAATCAATTATGAAAATAAATGCATATTATCTACATATAGCTATTGTGCAGCTAAATATTAATAATTAAATATCATAATGTTTGATTGCATGCAAAACTCCATTGAACCTATGATATACGCGTATCAAATATAGTTTTCGTTAACTAAATATTGTAGACCTCTTAAGAATTTAATCATTTTGTAAAGAGCTTACAAATTGCAGTATAAAGCTGCCCGTTGGAAATAAGTATCCAGATTCAATTTTTTGTATTTCTAAAAAAAAAATAGCCAACTTTTAGGCTTATTTCTAAGACGACGGTATTGTTGGGATTTTTGGAGACTTTTGTATTTTATACTTTAAGAAATACTATACACAATAGTTATTAACTCTCTACTTTGTCCCCAGCTCAGGCGTGAAGGAGTAGGTATGTTTCTTTATGCGTGTGCTGTATATCTAAGGACAAAAGATACAAAGAAAAAATAAAGTTTGACTTTTCCACGAGCAAATTATATTATATTTGATATACACCCATACGAGTTGCTAGATATTAATAGTAAAATATATATTTTTACAGTCAATAGATAAAACATGGATCATGGGTTTGGGCCGTTTATTGTTGTATAGAATTTTTTACATTTTAAATTGCACACATTAGTGTTGAGGAACGCAGGTACAAATAGATTGAAACAAACAAAGTTTTTAAACAAATAGTCGATCAAATATTATTTACATTTTTCATAGAGTAATCGTGCAATAAAAACCACACAATTTACGTCAGAACATTCAAATAATTTGCTAAAGATTAAGCAAATGATCAAAACATTATAATAATAGTCGGAATGCCGTTTTCGCATATTATTATAATATTTATTACGCGTTTTTATTTCCCTACTTGGCAAACAATATTTAGGTTTTATGGTAACCAAACGGATGATATTTGCAGAATAAACATATTATATAGCAAACATTGCAAGGTTGAAAATCGATTTTAAAAATAAATGTATATTATTTATAAACATATTGCGTCAAATAAGAATAATTCAATATCATTATAAAATTTAGTTTTTGTAATGTCGTAGGCCGTTTATGAAATTAATGATTTTTGTGAAGAGTGTAAGAATTATATTGTATTATAAATTACCATCGAAAGTATGGATCTAAGTTCAATGTTTTGTCTTTTCGAAAAAAATAGCTAACCTTAGGCCTAATTTTAAGTGGATGGTAAGGTTTGGATTTTTATATTTTATATTTTAAGAAATACTATATAGAGCAATAATTATTTAAGCTACACAATTTACGTTAGAACAATCGATAATTATCACCTTTTATGGTAACCTAACAGGTGGTATTTGAAAAAAAGTATCATAAAATAAACATATTACAAATTTACAACAAACATTAAAAGGTAAAAATAAATAAGTACTACATCTACACACCTACCTATTACAGTGCATTCGAGCTAAATATTAATAATCAAATATCATAATGTCTGATTGCATGCAAAACTATTTCGAACTCGTAGTTTTTTATATTCTATTAAATATGTCGTAGCAGGTCGTTAAAAAATGTAATCATTTCGCGAAGAGCGTACAAATTATATTGTACTAGCTGTCCCGCTGTGCCAAGGATTTGTTGCCCGTTAAAGATGTCAACTATATAGTATGATTTAAACTTTGTTCAATTCGTTATATTTTAATATCTGATTCCTTTAAATGTCCCTCCATGCTCGTCAACACACCGCTTTTAATTTACCAACCGCCTCCACTAGTATTGGGATTTAAATGCATCACTTCGGCGCTCTACGTTTATTGCCAATTCTGTCTCCTCCTTCTATTCTATCCGGTAAACCTGACTAAGTTGTTTTTAATGATTATGTTCGCCTTAATTATATTATCACACTTTGTAATTTTTTTAATTGTACTAG
>PVMI01070311.1:0-12918 GCA_008528875.1 Aulacorthum solani | reverse complement strand
TTATCATTATTTTTGGTTGTTTTCAGTTTATTTATAACTGGTTATTAGTTTAATATTTGTTTCGGAAATTATACTTGGCAACATTAACAATTAATAATTATATATTTATATTTAATCTTTTTAGGCTCAAGTTCTCAAAATAATAAAATAATTTGGTTGTTTTTACATTAAAATCAATCATATTCATTTTATAGAAGCTTGAAAAATTAAATTTTAAAAAGAAACCTAAAATTGTCAAATAAATGGTGACATTTTATCTGTATGAACATTAATTTAATTGCATTTTAATAAATTAAAATGAATGAGGCTGTAAGATTAAGTTTTAGCTATCTATATATTATAATTCATAACAATTTTTACATTCCCTACCTATATGAAAGAAAACATGTCACAAACAATACTTTATCACTAATCAGATAGTGAAACAAAAATTGAAAAATGAAAGTATTTTGCCCCTCCCCCTTCACATTTCACAAATTTCCACGGACGCCATTGATTATACCAAGAGTTAAAGCGTTCTATTTAGTACCTACACATAATATATTACAATTTAACATAGAATATAGGTTATAATTATGTTAGGTACATTTATGACTATTTGTAAACAATACTATAATAATATTATTATAACAATAGTTTCAAAAATTAATAATAATAAAACTTTAGAACGATTATTATTTTAGTTTTAAGTACACACGAAAAGCTTTAACTATGTATTTTATACTATTCATGGCAATTATTGGAATACAGCTGAATGTATTTGCCTATGTTTGAATGTGATTTGGTATTGTTCTTATAAATTTAATACGAATACCTTTGAAGAATCGTGAGGAGGTGGAGTTTTAAAGATGACTTCACCATTTTCATCTAAATAGTCTCGAAAATACAAAGTATATATGCACTCGAAACCAAGTCTCTCAGCTGCCTTAGCCGAAAAATAACTGCTACACTCCACATAAACCATTGGGCATTCATTTTCCAACGCTAACTCTCTAAAAAGTAAAATGTATTATGATACACCTTTATCTAGGTATTGTACATCGATATTGATGTAATATTATAGAAAACACAAGTATACTTTAAAATTTATAAAATAATATTAGCTGCCCCATCACACCAGGAATATAACAGTATACGTACCGAATGCGGGAGAGGGGAACTAACGGGCTTAAGCTCCCAAAATGGTTGGCCAACTATTGACATGCCTAAACCCCTAATATTTTTTGTGTCAACAATTTGTTTAAAAAAAAAAATATATATATACATATGTACTTATTTTAATTGCATAGTTTGATCTACCACGTATCAATATCCATATATATATAGTTTATAGGTACCCATAATATATTAATATATATATATTATATAGACGGCTATAATCAATGTCTAAGATATACCAATGAAGGTTAGAAATATTTAATACATTTAGTATANNAACCAGATGGTTTTATATAATCTGTAGTATATCTTTAATCGTGGTAATGTGGTATAATAATAGCTATAGAGAAACCTGGAGTATAATAGTGTACGAGGCAAACTTAACTATTGTTTATAAATAATTTAATAATTGCCATCTGGTCAAACTTTTTTGTTAATATAATTTGATTATCAAAGGTAAACTTGATAAAACATTTTCATGTCATATTTTGATGAAGTTTTGGCGGCAAAAAGAGACAAAGTAATAATGTTATTCGTTTTATGTAGGTACTTAATATTTGAGTATTATAGAAGTGTCCACCTAGTGATATATTATATTAGTTAACAACACGTTAAGCCTTGCTTTCATTTACTTTTGTTTAGTACAAGGTAAGTACAGTTATTTTATTTAGAAGTATAGAATTAAATCATAACTGGTCTTCAAGTTATATTTTACGTTATTGTAATAAAATATATTTTTATGAATTAATTTAGCATTAGCCCTTTTACCTTAATCATGGGATAAGAAAATGCATTTTTTTATAATTTCGGGCGTGATACGTTTGAGCACGCTATATTATTTTTGCTTCTAAGCAATGTTGTCAAAATATACATAGGACATAGAAATATCCATACAAATTGTGGAGATCCTTACTTTGCCATAATAGATTATATATGTATTACTTATTAGCCAAACTTCCCATCACCAAGAACAATTGGTTATATTTTAGATCATACTTTTATTTTGGATTATTTTTTTATCTTTATTAGTGTTTAGTAGTTAATAGGCACAAATTTCGATCCATCAAACACCTAGCTGATAGATGAGCAGATGGAGGTGCTGTAAAAACAGTGTACGTCTTAATGAAAAGTGTACATTATTAATAATAATAATAATAATAATAATTGTATTTTTTTTACGTAGACTGAATGTAAATCTATGTAACTATTAGATAAAGGTATAATAACATTTTTTTATATTACATCATTATTGTAAAGTGTTTTGGTAAATTTATTTAAATACTTTCTGAATAGATGTAATTGTATTTGTATTTAAATATTAAAAATAATTATGAAATAACTGAAATTTTTTATAAACAATTTGGCAACGTCACATTCAATTTTTGATAATCGCTTTTGTAAAATCAACTTATTTTAACAACAATATTTCTAAAACGAGTATTCTACCACATAACAGCTGTAAAATGTCAAGTGCTCCATTGTACCCTATTTTACTATAAATGTATTATATTAATAAAATGTTATTAAAGGAGCTGCAATAAAGTAAAAATAAACATTATTAATCCTCGCATGTGGCTTTACATACCATATTGAAGGATGCATTATTTCTTGGTAGACATTAAATTTTAAGATTAAAATACGATTTTAGACGTTAAATTTATGTTGGGATAAACTACTATTTTCAAAAGATGATATGCAACTTTTTTTTGTGTAATTTTAAAAATTATACCTATTTGGCTATATTATATGATTTTAAATTTTATTACAGCTCGTTTTAAATAATTAACTATATAATTAGGGATTTTAAGAATGCTGTTATTGTTGATAGCCTATTATAAGTCTTTTACCATTATCATCAATAAGGCATTTTTATTACAAAATAAATCAAATTATTCATAATAGCGCAATTTGAGGAGTTTGAGTGCGCTTAGAGGTTTAAATCAGCACCCTTAATGACTTTAATAAACATTGTTAATTAGTTCTTATTTCAAAATAATAAATTAATACTTGAAGTACAAAACCATTGTGATTATTGTGTGGGAAGCAAAGATGTTTATTGTGCATAGTTGTTCATATATTATGCTGATCATAAGACTTATTAAACAAAATAGCTCCAACATTCCCAATTTTTCCATTGAAATTGTGCCCCTGGCCATTCAAACGAAATATAGTAAATATCAGTAATATTTACTATTAAAGAAAATAATGAATCCATTATTATTGAAATTGTTTTTAATGTTTAATTGAGATGTTTTCATGTTAGATGGACCTGTGAAATTACTAATTTATACTAATTTAATATGCCTATTGAAAAAATTAAAAAACAATTTGCAGATTGTACCAAGGTGGTACGGTTATACACTAACAGCAAACTGTGGTAATACCATACCCATGAACTTAATAATAATTATTAATAACCAATGTTAATGAGCTTACATTGTCTTATCAATTAGAGCTTTGCATATTCCTTGGCCTCTAAATGATTCATCCACAGAAATTATTTTTATGTCCATTACACGATCTACGTTTGGATATTTTTTAAACACATCTGCTTCTCGCTCGACTTTATCTAAAAATGCCGTAATATTATTGAACTTGGTGTTATCTTTTGTGTCTTCTTCGCTTTCGTTATTTTTTTCACCATCCACTCTGCACGTCAGATTATTTAGGACAACTCCTATTAGATCTCCATCAGGAGACACTGCTTTAAACGCCAAACCTGAATTTTAAAATAAAGTACGTCATGTAAATGTAAATGGATATAATATTACATATTTAATTTATTAAATTATTTCCTTAATTAACTTATTATTAACTGATTAGTAATTACTAGGGAAGAGGACATGTAAAAAACAAACAAAATATGCAAGAACTTATGTGCGTCATAAACCCAAAATGTGCACTAAAAATTGTTGTCGATCGGTTTGATTAAAAAAATATTAAAAATAAATACAATTTTAAATAATAATGATGTTAAATAAGTCATTGACAATATCTAATTATGTACTTGTGTACCGTAATTAAATTAGTTAAATTAATTTGTACTCTGCGAATACTTATTTGGCCTGCCATCACAGTGGTAGTGCTCAAAGGTTTTCAAATGATCAAAAATATAAGAACTATAAATTACATAACTTAAAATATAAGATTATCGTTTTTATAAACGTGTTGTAAACGAAAAATTCAAAAATAGTCCAAAAAAAGTAAAATTTAAACCCAAATATGTCTCAATAAGCAAAAATACCTAAATTACAATAAAAAAAACAAATTTGACTGTGTTGTATGAATGAATTTTTTTGTCTAGCTGGAAATTTTTACGATCGCATAAAACAAATACGCGTTTGTTAGAAGTCATCTGCCCTAATAAATACACATAGCTGATTTTTATTTTATTTTGACCTTTTTTATTTTTGTAGTTTATTATTGTTTAAATTTAAGTAACAGGTGTATTCTATATAGATTCTGTTAGTTACTTAAAAGTAGATAGTATAAATACAATTATATTACAACATACAGTGTAAATATATCCAAAAATACTATTATCGGTAAATGTATCGGTTAATAAATAATCATACAATCATCTATAATAATTGTTATTTTTCTTAAATATCTGTTTTCACAGTATCACTTATTAGTTAATAAACGAAAACATTTTAAATAATTTAGTATTTGATTATAAAATTTGAATAAAATATATATCTCTATATTCCCAATGGTCACAACAATAATCACTCAACTAAATCTGTTAAGGTGTGGCACCCGCAATTAGTGTTGTCTTCGTCTTACAACAACACACAACGTAGCAAATTTGTTTTCAGGCTTTTAGCATTGCCAATTGTGTATAAGTAAGCTTTAATAATATACTGAATTGACCTATTATTAAACTTAAATGTTTAATCTTAAATCCGTGTTTTCTCGTGTTTTTCGTACGATATTTTAATTATTTGGCAAGTTATGATAATTTTTGTAATATTTCACATACTTATAATTAACATACTTAAAAACCTTCAAACAAGAACAAATAATGATCTTACTTTTAAGTTTGATAATATGTTAATTCTATCTATTATTATTTATACTTTTTACATAAAATTGAAACTGCTAAATACAAATTTCATGTCGTACAACGTTTGTGTGACGGAGACAACACATGTGAGTGTGATGGGTCCTCTTTAAGGAGTCTTACATATTTATTGGAAATTTAATGTCATTTATGTAATTAACTGTACATATTGAATAAAAAATAAAAATAAATTTATTTTATATATTAAGAGGTACCTACCTATCTCCTTTATATAATATACATTATTTTTTTCAACAATAAAAACATTAATGTAGACACCTGTCATTAATATTAATTGTATTACATAATTTTACATTTGAGCTCACCATTGTCCACAAAATTAAAACAGTAGTTTTCAAGTTTTGCTAAAGAAGTAGTATCTTCCAGCATATTAATACCCAAAATAAGAGGTTCATCTCGGAAGAAAAATTTTCTTAAAAATTCAATCACAACTTGTTTATCTTCAGCAGTAGTTGGGACAATATTGTAGATGCATTTGATGACCTCACTCATTTTTCTAAGATTTTGAATATTTTAATATTCTGAAAACTTAATATTTATACATTTATTTATTCATTATTGTTTAGTATTTATAATAATAAGGTAGTTGTAATCATACTATGAAATATAATAATGCAATGATGATTTTTTAGCTATATAATACAGATAACAGATAACTGAAATGCTTATTATTTTAAAATAATAATTTTTATTCTCATTTTAAATTAGTTACCAACTTTTTTGTAATTTTTTTTACTATCAAACATAACTGTATTTTTCTTATCAAATTTAAAATTACGTGTGTTTGTTGTGAATTTTTGAATTGCGAATTAAAATTAAAATCGAGATTTTGAATAAAATTGAATAACTAATTTAGATTAACTTTCAATGTATGTAAATGTTTATAAAAAAATACGAAATAAAATGTATAATTCACACTTAGGTATGCCTACAAATAATTTAAATTTAGATTTAATACACACATAAGTTATACATAAGTTGAATTAAAAATTTGTTTTAAATATTTTAATATATAGATGTGTAGTGCATAATGCATACATGCTACATTACCACAAAGTAAAAATTAAAAAAAATATTAAAAAAGAAATATTTTAGTAACCGTTAATTAAGAATAATTATAATCTATGAGAATATTATGTTTGACCATAATTATTGTACCACTTTAGTGATAATATAGAGTACAGACATTATAAAAATAAAAAAATAATTATCATAGTATTTTTAAATCTCCGGAGTTGTAAAAAATGTCTAATGTAACCTATTTTGACCACACCCAATCACAAATTTACGATTTACAAGGCAGTAATAGCAACATGAAGGGACTTAGATCATAATATTATATTTATAGGTTCTTAGAAACGTATGCGAATAATAATTTTTTAAAAATAAACTTAAGTCTATAGTAAGCAAATTAAGTCTATTTAATTCATTGCCAAATTAAATTTTTCTTTTTAATCCAATTATATGATCATAATATGCATTATTATTATTTGTATATACCTATTGTTATAATTTTACTATCAACAAAATATTATACCTACCTTAATCTTATTATTCGGATTTGATCTATTAATACGATTTTATACGTTTAATTTGATGATTGTAATTCGTTGATCTGTAGGGTGAGACTACGGCAATAGAACTTTATACTCGACTCGAGGATTTTTGATTTTCTGGGTCTCCATAGCGACAAATAAGGGCGTCTCTATCATCGTTTCAACACGACCTTGTTCACAATTGATTATATCTCAATATCCTTAATTTTCTTTCTATTCCCAGCCATAGTAATAAATTTTATCAAAAATAAAAGCGGCAATTAATATTATAACAGAAATACACGAAATTGCACTTAATTAATTGGTACTTTAATTGTACTGGAATATTTAGTTTTTAATGGAGTTACTAAGATATCTACTTTAATAAAATCATTCCATATAATATGGCACTTAGATTTAAGTTGTGTTTTAAATTATAATTCAACTACAATTTAAGTACAGAATTCTTAAATTCAACACAGACCTACTCTAGTCTATGAAATATAAAGTAACAAACAAATACCTAATACTTATAATCTATATAAATATTAAAATATACAGCGCACATAATATACATTACATTACATAATATCTGCTAATCAACGAATTTTGTATTATTGAGAAGAGGTTTCTATTAATTTCTTTACATTACTAATAATTGTTATTTTTAGATTCTGAGTGGAGCAAAATAATGTATTGATTTTACATGATGTGTGTATTTTTCTTTTAAATTCTTTTCTGCCTTTTATCCACTTTTGGGGCAGTAAAAATGCTCCAATTTTCTACTTCAGCATATTTTCTGCTAAGTAGAGTGAATCTAGTTGGTACTCTGTGGTGTGAAAAGTAAAAAATTTCCAGTAGTTTTCAAAAGCGTTAAAGGGAAAAATAAAAAAATAAAAAATAAAAAAATGAGAATTTTACTTAAAACCAATTATTGACAATATATTTTTAATAACATTTTATTATTTTGGTGTAACTCAAAAACTAACAACCGGAGTTACTTTAAAATTTCACCAAATGTTCATATGACCATATTACATATTGGATGATGAAATTTTCAATTTTAGAATAATACTTCAAAGGTGCTTCAGTAACTAGGAAGTAAGTAGTAGGTAGGTATAGTTTAATCAATAGTAAATATTGGGAAACAAAATGACATCATTCTCATATCAATTTGTAGAAAAGGCTTTTTATTCTAAATGACTTCATGACTTTATATGTTGCAACTTTTTATTATTTTTTTAATGCTGTTGTAAAAATGACTTAAAATTATCAACAAGTCATATTAAATCTATAATTGGAATAATGGTAATTGGTATTTGGTACTCTGGATAATTTTCAAACAATTTTAGTGGAAATAATTTAATATTTGCACAAGTAGAATAGTGTCAATATGTAATTATTATTACCCACTACTCCTTGATTACACGATCTTATATAGTATCATCATTTATCGCTATAAACCTAATATCCACAGTACAAAACTCCTCTTTAATAGCTTAAATTGTAATTTCCACCTTGCTACAAACTGTATTAATCTGTATACTTTTCATAATTTTTGTAACACATAATTTAAAAATCTTAAAGTAAACTGTTCAGTTATCAATGAAACACTAATACCGAGTGTCCGAATTTCATAAAAAAGTTGATTAATAATATTTATTATAATGGTTCACTAAAATATAATGTACCAATCATAAATCTAAATTAAATTCTAATCTTTATTATGTTTAAATGTTTAAGTAACTATTTTATCATTATTGAATCAGAATTCATTAGATATTTAATAGTTGTTTATGCGACCCAGCATTAACTACCTATTACCAACATTACCAACCTATTAGTACATTATATACTAATTTACTTAGGATCTTAATAAAATAAGTATAAAAACCACTTTTACTAATGTAATATTATTGTTTAAGGATTAATTCTATGTTATTATCCCGTTGGGTGTTAATATTATTTATACACATATAACATATGCAATAGATTTTAATTCCCATTGATATCTGATTGTCTGAAAAATATTATATCTTTCAACTAATACGAGTAAATAATATTTGGTTACACCATTTTACAAATTGATCTTTGAGGACGCCACACTCTGTCTTAAAAGACAATGCGTGACATGACAAATTTATTTATTTTACGTTTAGCTTCGTTGGTTTAAACATTAGAGTGAAGCAACCTTTTATGCAACTTAATTTTAAGTAAATTATCAATGTTTGTATGTCAGCTTCAGTATTGAAGAGAGTTATGCTAATGACCATTTTGAAATTGAGTTATTTTATGCACATAAAACACGTTAAAAATTGTATTATAGTAAAAAACCGGCATTTGAACACATACAGCGTTCTTACCATTAAATTTCATAATTTAATAATGCACTTTAATTTTTGAACTAACGATGCAATATAAGTGAATTTCTGAGCTTAAATTTGTTATGTTACGCATTCGTAAAAAACAGAGACAATAAATGCGGGCCTAGGACACTTTTAAAGATCAAATTGTATAACAGTGCAACCAAAATATATTACTTATTAGTTATTTGTACACGGGTTTATTTATTGTATAAATATTAAATTGTATTATCAATTTAAAGTTATAGACATATTTAACTTAGACTTTCTTCAACAGCATCTTTTCTTGTTGAAAAGTGAATCTAGTTGGTACATTCGGAAGGTCAACATTTAAAATTCCTAATAGTTTTCTTAAGCGGCAGAAAAAAAAAACAATAAATTAAGGAAAAACGGAAATTTTTATGGAAACCCAGTTTTTGATCAAATCGATTTTGGTTTTTGATGTAACTCTAAAATAAAATATAGTAGATACATGAAATATTTAATGAGTTTTTATATCCGCGTTTCCTTTACACAATAAAATTTAAAAAATATTTTGACAAGTGTTTAAATATTTATAGGCATATGATATTTTCGATTGTTATTTGGGTTTTTTAAACTAATATCAAAAAAGTTGAAAATGTAATACAAGGTTTCTCGTAAGTTGTTGTTAGTGGAAATTAAAAAAAAAGTTGAGAGTGAATCCACAATATTTTTTATGAGAGTTTGAATTTAGAATTTTGACAAAATTAAAAAAAAATAACTAAAATTTGCAAATTATTTTGAGTTAAAAATTCATACAATTTTTTCTTTTTATATCTCGGATTTTAAAATTGAATACAAGATTCTTTATACGTTTTATCACCTCAATAAAAAAAAATTTCTACTAAAAAGTCAAATTATATTTTTATGAGCATTTGAAGTTGAAATTTTTACAACATTGGATATTCACTCGATTTTTCAGATAGATATTGTCTTATTTTGCTGTAATTCAAAAAACAAATAATTTCAAATACTTTAAATGTACACCATTTATTTAATTAATTCATATATTTCATAAAATTTTCAAAATATTTTTACTCTATTTTGAGCTGTTTACATACATTTTTGATTTCAAATTTTTTTTCTGTAAATGTCAATAAAATTGTATCCATTGGTTCAAAAAGCTTGAGTATTGAATACAAGAGTTCTGAAATATTGTCACAATGCAGTTTAGTACTACATATACAGGATTTTTTTTATGTAAGTATTTAAAATTCAAATATTGACAATATTTATTGAATTCAAAATTTACAAAATATTTTTTTAGTTAAAAATGTTTAAGATATTCAACTTTTATAGCAGAGGATTGAAAATTTAAAACAAAGTTACACCCAAGTAGGTTATTCTGTAACTAAAAAATCTAAAATTATATAAACACAGTTTTTTTTTAGTTTTTTTATGTTCAAATGTGGACGAAATTACAAATTAAAAAACCAAAAATAATGATTTAAAAAATATTATTTGTGTTTAAGTACAAGAAACTTTTAAAGTATATTATTATATTTTATACACACAATGACTTTTAGAATATATTTTTTTTTAGCAAAAATGAATGAAATCTACTGTAGTACCTACTAATGCTTCATAGTAAAATAAGTTACTTTAATATCTTAATCACAATGATATCATTAAATATACTATATCACTAAGTAATATTATAGGCTGGTAAACCATTTACACTCAGAATTGTTTTTCGTATACCTACATTGAATTCAAATTTAACAGCTTCCATTACAGCACAGAACAGTGACTCATATGTAACCTATTGTACAGCAGAGCGACATCCACTTACCCGCTTTTTATTATTTAATTTATTATAAGCCGGGTAAAGTTTAATTTTAGAAATTTACAATTTTGAATTATTATTATTTATGTAGGTACTTATTATTATTATTATTATTATTACTACTTATTTCTATATTATTCGTTTTATCGGTTTAAAACTACTTTTTTTCACTCACCATTATCGAATAATCCACGTATGTAATTTTTAAAATTCTTAGCGATGTTTTTCTCTTTTATTAACTCCATAGATGCATTCAGTGGTTCGTCTTTGATAAAGTACTGTAGTAAAAACTCAATCACTATAATTTCATCTTTTGTAATGATAGGAACAACTTTAAAAGCATATTCAGATTTCATAGTGGCATTCATTTTGCTGTCTTATAAATTTGCATCTAAAATTTTTTTTAAATAAGTATAAATAATAAATATAGTAATAATTTGTGCTAAAACTATGAGTATATAATGTATATTTGATTTTTATACCAAATTGCTATAATCATGAAATCGTACTTATTTTATTTTCCCCATATGAGGAAAATCAATTGTATCAATTGTACCACCTTGTAGTAACAAGCTTGTTCAATTCACATAACACATTCGTGTGGAAATCGACACTTATGAATTATTGACATTTAACATATTATATTTATTTGTATATTATATACAAAGAGTATAAAGCTTCATTTGCCATATATAGGTAAGATAAGATAGAACAGGCAACATAAGAATAAACTTTGAAGTTTTAATGTTTTCCTTTTTTTATTTTCATGATTATAACTGTTTTAATTGTTTTAATTATTCATAAACTATATAATGTACCTTTAATTTCTAAAATTCATATTTAGTTTAACAGATATTCATTATTTATCTTTGTAAAAAAAAACAAGAAATATTTATTTTCCTACTTTGATTCTATGTTTTTTGATTGCATTCATCGTATTAGGTACTCACATATTTATTTTTTAATAGACAATTAACTATAACTTGTACATTTATTGAATTTTAGTCTGACCAATAATCGAAATAATAAATATTTCGTTTTGTGACGAAATAGATAGTATTATATGCAGATAAAATGTAAAAGATAATATTATAAATTAAAAATATATATTTAGTTAGTTATTTATTTTTTTTTATCTCAGGTATTTTAATATAACAACATTATCTAGCATAAAAACACAATTTTATAATAATATATTGTGTAATGTTATATTGTTTCATTATATTTTAAACTTAAAGTTTAAACAATAGGGATTATAAAATCGAAAATATTTTATCTTTTAGTCTTAGAATATATTTTTATTCTTATTTTTCAATAGTTAAAGGAACACAGTTTAAAATAGTTATTTTATATTTCAAATTGTACCTGGGACACAAAATTGATTAAAAAATAATTAAAAAATTGTAATGGTTTAAAATAAAGAATATGTAGGTTATTAAAATATAAATAACAATACTTGTTTTTTTATTACATTTGTTAAATTGTTTTGTTGTTACTAAAACGTATCATGCATCAAAAGCATTAATATTGGGTGTTAATTTTTTATTAGTATTAAAATATTGTTTTAATTAAATGTGTTTTATACTATCATATTTTTACAAGTAAACTAAATAAATTACTAATATCAAAAACAATAATTTACCAATTAAATGAAAGTATAAATCAGATTATGATAATCACATACCTATAATAATCATCAAACAATGTATATGTAGACGGTGGAAATTAAACTATGAACTATTATATCAAAACAAATTATCATCAACAAACATGATCGATCTAATTAGGTACTCATTTTATATTACATACTTGTGCTCTAAAGAAATATAGAATTATTCGTTTAAATGATACACTTCATATCACGTCGAGTGTTACTGCTGGGTAGCTACTCCCCTCACGATTTCACCGCCAACTGTACTTTTTCAGCTCATATGCTTATTGTAACTACTATTACAGATTGTATATATTCAA
>PVMI01070309.1:0-14145 GCA_008528875.1 Aulacorthum solani | reverse complement strand
CATATTGAAAAGCATTTTTGTTGACAATTTTTTTGAATTTTTAAAAATGAAAATTTTCTTATTAAATTTCTAAGAAACCTCGTAAGAAACTAAATATCAGAACAGAGTGATTTTCATGCAGTGATTTAAAAGAAAATGTATTACCTATAATATTTACTAATAATAATAATAAAATAAATAAATAGTTGACCAAACAATTTTTACATAGAGCTATTTATAAAAAATTGATTGTAATTTAAATATTGTTAAGTATGTACATAAATGTAAAAATGTGTATCATTTTTATAAATTGTATTATTTTATTGTTTTATAGTGGATTATAGATATAGTTCTAATCTAACTTAGGTTTAAAAAATTATTTATGAATCATTATTTATACTTACTAAATAAACCAGTAAGACCAATCCCATTTTCAAGTTTTGTACGTATGAAAGGTATCTTTTTTGAACAAAATAAATACTGTTAAGAATGATGTGGGACTACTGAACTGTATTTTAGCATAGGCTATTTAGAAAATAAAACTATCAGAATATTTGAATAAAATAAACACTTTCTCTATCCCTCATCATGGTATTCTGAATGTGGGCTTGTAAAAAGTTGTATAGATGTAATATAGATTTTATCTTTGAATTAAGCTGTGTATAATTAAAACCTAATTTAAAATGTGTGTATAAATACACATTACATTTGCATTTTAGCCTTAAAATTTAAAATAACCACTAATTGAGTATAGATTAGTTAATGACCATTATTATTTAATAATTAATGACCCTATATACATTATTCAAAATTTAGTATAAAGTATTTTGTTTGTATTATACACACTTGTTATTGAGATTGAAAAGTTTTGTTTTTATAAACTTTTTGATTAAATCCACAAAATATTAATATTTTTATTTTTAAAAGATCAATTAGGATACTAAAAATTAGTTTTTTTTAGGTATAACCAATGTCGGCCTGGCCATGGGATCTTGGCCGCCCTGAGAATTTTGGGGTCCAGGGTTAAGAAGTATTGTTTCAAACAAAATGTCATTTAAATTTTTTTGGGCCTGTTATATTTCATTATGGTGCACCTTAAAAAACTGATTCATGGGCTTTTGGTCTGTCAGGCCAACACTGGTTATAACTACCATATGACTTAAAACAAAGTAATCCATTTCATAAAATTGTTTGTAATTAGTATAAGCTTATAGTTATTATTTAGTATTAAATAAATAAAAGAATATTTACCATAATAATTTTATCGAATTAACAAAATTGAATTTTTTTTACAGAATTTTTATTTAAGTAATAGATATTATTAAGACATTTTTTTTTTTTTTGAAAAGGACTAAATTTTTTACTATTTTAATATAAAATTATGTTTTGATTTTAAAAATCAATTTTTTATTTCAGATATAACGTTACAAAAATGACAAATCAATCTGATGAAAAATCTGACATAGAAACAGTTGAAGAAGTTGAACCAAAACTTAAATATGTACGTCTCACTAATGATGTTCAAACTATTTTAACCAAAGACGGTGTTAGTTATCTTGCTGCTCATCCCAAGTTCTTGTGTATTGGAACTAATTGGGGATCTATTCATTTATTGGATTTTGAAGGTAACATTGTAAATAATCGGCAACTACGTCCACATACTGTCGCAGTTAATCAAATAAGTATAGATAGTCGTGGTGAATTCATTGCTACTTGTTCAGATGATGGTAATGTATTTGTTTATGGTCTTTACACAACAGAAGATTCTCAAGAGGTCTCATTAGGTCGTTGTGTTAAGTCTGTCGCGATAGACCCGTTATATCATAAATCCGGCAATTATCGGCGTTTCATTACTGGAGATGATCGTCTTATGCTTCACGAGCGAACTTTTCTCGGACGCACAAAATCTGTGGTCTTGTGTGATGTTGAAGGAGTCGTGCATAATATGAGGTGGCATAATCGTTTTGTGGCTTGGGCTTCAAATATAGGTCTTAGAGTATATGATATAATCTCTCGATGCTCATTAGGCCTTATTAAATGGGATAAAAGAAATAACATAATACCTAGTACTTACAGATGTAACTTGACGTGGAAGGATAGTGGAACATTACTTGTTGGTTGGGTTGACACAGTAAGGATTTGTGGTGTCAAACGTCGGCTACAAAGACTTAAGGACGTTCCCGAGTATATAGTAGAACCACTATCTATGTTTCGTATAGATTACTTTATTTCCGGTATTGGACCTCTTAATCATAATCAATTAGTGATATTATGTTATTCAAAAGAAAAAGACGAAAACGAAAAAGCAATGAGACCACAATTATACGTAGTTGAAGCAAAAGAATCAAAGTATGTTGAGTTGTGTACTGATAACTTGTCTTTACGTGATTTTCAAGATTTTGGTTGTAACGATTATGCCCTCGAAAGTTTAGTCGTGGAAAATCTATTCGTCATTGTTAGTCCAAAAGATATAGTCGTGGCAAATCCATGTGATGCGGACGATAGAATTGAATGGCTTATTGAACATAACAAATACGCCGAAGCAATGGAAATAGTAAATTCTAAAAATATAGTTTTAAATCGAAATTCCCGAATATCTGTGGGCAAAAAATTTTTAGACCATTTATTATTTGTTGAAGAATATTTAGAGGCCGGACAGCTGACTGCTGAACTTTTCGGAAATGATAAAAAACTTTGGCAAGAAGAAATATTTAAATTTGCCCAAGTTCATCAACTTCGTCAAGTAAGTGCTTACATACCAAGAGGTGAAGTAACTCTAGATCCTCACATTTATGAAATGGTATTATACGAGTACTTAAAACTGGAACCTGAAGGATTTTTAAAAATCGTAAAACAATGGTCGCCATCACTGTACAATGTGTCTGCTGTTACGAACGCGCTAATTGAACATTTAATAGTAAACTCGAGTTCGGAACTATTAGAAGCCTTGGCTATTCTGTACACTCATTCCGGAAAGTTCGACAAAGCGTTAGGGGCGTACTTAAAGCTGAATCACAAGGGTATATTCCAGTTGATTACCAAACAAAATTTGTACCCGCTAATACACAACATGATCGAAGATCTGATGCAGTTGGACTGTGAACAGACGATCAAGATACTTTTAGAGAAAGACACCGTGCCCATCGACGTGGCCGTGGCGAAGTTGCAGGACAACAGGCTCTACCTGTATACGTATTTGGACGCCCTGGAGAAGAAAGATACAAGGATGTTGGCCAGGCGGAACTTGCACAAGGACTTGGTGTCGCTGTACGCGTCATTCGCACGAGAAAAGCTGTTGCCGCTACTGAAGCGGAGCGACAATTATTCAATTGCCCTGGCGCTGGAAGAATGTAAGCGGCTCGAGTACTATCCCGAAATGGTATACCTGTTGGGTCGGATGGGCAACACCAAGGACGCGCTGAACCTGGTGATGTCGCAGCTGCAAGACATCGAGCAGGCCATAGAGTTCTGTAAGGACCAAAACGATGCCGACCTGTGGCACGACCTGATCGGCCTGTCCTTGGACCAGCCTAACTTTCTCAAAGTGCTATTGCGGAAAATCGGCACGTATGTGGACCCGCGAATCCTGATCCGCCGGATCGGTAAGCGGACCCAGATCCCGGGACTGAAGGACGCACTCGTCAAGATGATGACCGACTATAATCTGCAGGTGTCCGTGGAAGACGGATGTACAAAAATCGTCGTGTCCGATTGTTTCGACCTGCACGAGCGGCTGTACAACATCCGGAGGAAAGGGTGTGGAGTAGACGAACAGCACTTATGTAGCGCTTGCCAAAAGTGCATCGTCGGCCAGGACACCGTGGGAAACGCTTTGATATTCTGCTGTCAGCACGTGTTTCACGAGGAGTGCATACCCGCGGATGGGTTGGAGACGACGTGCATAATTTGCACGGACAGCCGAACAAAACAAGCGGCGTTCCAGTGAGTACCTACATGTATACGGGGACACGTGAGTTTCGATTGTTACGATGTGTCCCGTCGATCGTATTGTGAGCGATCTTTCGTTCGGATCTGCAGTGCGTATACTAGACCGTGGGGCCTAACTTCCCGTACGTGCTCATTCGGGTATTTTATTATACGTCTGCGTAATTCACGGCTACTTATGTATGTTGATAAGTTCGATGGATTTTACAATTATTGTTATACCTACCTATATATGAAGTTGTTATATTTTATTCAAAACAATATTTTTAATTAAAATGTTTATATTACCGGCATGATATTCATTATTATAATTTTTTGATAAACTAAACTTGTGTTTTTGAAATCTATATAAAGCAAAAACCACAAAATATATACGGTGACATCGAATTGTTTTTTTTTATGTATGTATTAATAACGTTTTATAATTTTGTACATGGATAAAATAAAGTAGAAACATAATATCACCTATCATGACGCGAATACGCGAGTCAGATTGGTCAAAAGCATTTAGCAAGGTCAGCCACACTTCTATATTGAAGTTCATGTATTAGGAGAGGTAGTGAGCGGTGTTTGGTTGTATATTACTGCCGACCGGCCAACAGTAAACAATTCAGTGTTTGCCGAGGCCTCGTGGCAGTCGGAAAGTGATTTCTAAGTACCTGAACCGTGCAATTCGTACGCATTAGATATATAATATTTTATGTATATTTTATTTTCAACATCTCGAGTTTTGATAATATTTTTTTATTAATATTCTTCGAAAGCTTTGAGTCGCTGCGTAGAAAATCTTCCATTTGTTGTTCAAGTTGAATATAGGTAAGTTTGACTATAATAACTATAAAACACGTGAATCGGCTTAATAGATAAGTTATAGGTACTCGTTTTTTTTATTAATCAAATTTTTTAAAGCATATTGTTTGACATTTAAATATATTTTATAAAATTACAGGGAGTATCATATACTAGTAGGTAATATAAAATATTATGTTAAAGGTTGAATTATATATTTTCATTAATATCAAGAGATATATCAAAAGTTGTGACAGTAATTTATTTAAACTTACTAAACATATAATTGTAATTTCTTATTTTTAAATCTTAAAACAATTTCAACAGCATGTTTGTATAAAATAATAACTTAAGTTAAAAATCAGTTTTCGACTTTTCATAATTATACACACCCAGGTAGTTAAAAAAAATATCAACTTAAAATAGGTATTATAGGTAGTTTATATCTTTTAAATCATGTTATTTCTCATAAACTAATTTTAATTTTATTTCCTCCTTTATTTTTATTACTTCCTTTAATCTTTAGGGTACCTTCCTAACTATTAAACCTATACCATGTTGCCTATATTTTCCATAAGTAGTATACTATTAAAAGTAAATGTATTAATGTTTTAATGTTTTATATGTATTAACTACCTTGTATGGAAAGTTTTTACATGTTCGAATTATATATGAATTCTGTGGATTACTACCAACTTATAAACGAAATCTGCGTGTATGAATTGAGTATAATTTGCATTATTGATTGTTTATTGCTATACGCCTATACTTACTAGTTACTGATGTATAAAGACATATGGCACTATAAAAACAAATTAATCATGAATAATTAATTTATTTATGATCCACGATTTATAAATATAATTATATGACTAAGTATTGTAAATTCCACCTTATATAAGATAGGTACACTATACACTATACAGGTATTAAGCGATTATAATAAGAATTATTTACATTATTATAAATAATTATGATAGGAGCATGATGCATGATGTAACGGACTGGTGTCAACTGTCTGTGGTTTAATATTCAAATATGAACTCCTGTTGATTGGTAACAACACAGTAATGTCTTACTATATAATTAAGTATTTTAATTTTTATACAATAAAAATATTTATAGAAATACAGAATCTTCAAATTTCAAATCACACAATAAAAATAAATACCTACATTAGAAATCACAGAACTTAAACTAGAGTATGGAACTCACTAAAATAGTATTATTTCAAAGCAATTCATACTAAATATTTTTAAGTTAAAAATAAAACAAATAAATCTCTCCTCTTGTATAGATAGGTAGTGATTAAGGTATAATATACACAACACATCTGTTGTTTAGTTTGTATCGTTATACCTATATCTTATTTGTCTTTAGTCTTGCGAGTTAGTCCTATAATTGTATTGTGTGTACGGTGTACCTATAACTACTAAATACTAATTTATTTATTATGAATGACATTAAGTTACGTTATAATATTAGTTAGGTACCTAATAATTTCTAGGGTGTGAACTATGGATAAGATGTTTACAAGTATAATATATTATTTAATCAGATCCAAGTTTGTCTGGTTTTTAGGTCTTTACTTTGTAGATGTTTTGTGGGGTTCTCCCGTTGTGTAATACATTAATACCTACAGTATATAATAAAATCAGGTTAGGTGGATGTACCTACTACTGTAAAAGGCGGGCATTACCGTAACCCTATAACCCTGTAAAAGCATAGGTATATGGGTATAACGCAAGAAAGTGACTATTGTCTTGTATATACATACCATTTATATTTAATTGTCAATAAAATATACACTATTATAATGTATGTACTTTACTAGCTAGTCAAACCTATACACTCTATACAGTACACTATTGTAAATATTTATAAACGGCTGTAACATTGGTATATCGTACTTAGAATTTCATCTTGGAAGTATACCTATGAGTTTTTTTTAGGAACCTACACAAAAACACACGTATGATGAATGAGAGATTCTTACTTCATAAAAGAAATCGAAAGTAAATTTAATCAATAGAACAATCTTAATATTTTTTTATATTTCAACAATTACTTTATTCATAATAAATAACAATAAATCACAATGGTGAGTAAAATTAAATGTTTTATTAAACCGATAATCTGAAAAAGTAGAATAAAACATAGATTATGAAATATATTTTGATTTGTTAGAAACTTGATTGTCCTACTTTTCTTTGGATGTATAGTTCCATCATTTTAGAGTAGTTTACGGCCTTACCATACTGCAGTACCACACTACTACTCACGGCCCACCCATAAAACTTCACTCGTTTCCTCCACTTATAAGGTATTTAAATTAATACATCTTCGTATGTTAAATTTATAATACCTACTTACGTAGGTATACAAATAAGTTGTAATAATTTCTCAATAGATGTTTAATTACATAAAATCTTTGTCCAAAAATGTTTGATATAAACAAGTATTCACGTTCCCAATTCAAACTATTTACATAATATAGATTGTAGATATTGACAAAATAATTTCGTCTATAAAATCTATTTTGTATTTTTCAGTAACGGTATTATAAATTATCATAAAATAAACCAACGAAAATATTAATGCTGTACTGGCGAATTTATATTATTCAAGTTGAATATCAATAACGTAGACATGAAAAAACATCAGAAACAACAAGGGAATTGTCTTTTTTTGTGAAACGACGTGGAGGTGTCGAGGTCGGCTCCATGACCTTTAGATATAGCTAGTTGTATGTATACAGTATACAGTATACCTACTTGTATGTTATATGTGTGTGTGTGTTCTATTCCATACGTTTTATCTGTTCGACGGTTGCATGTATATAATAATAATATATTATGATACAAAACCTTAAACCTTGAAATTATTTTAGATATCGAAACCCACTAACACATTGGTTAATATATAACATAATTATTATGTCATCTACTTGTATTCTTTTTTTCAGTTTTATTATATTTTATTAAATTGTTTGTGATAAATACCTTTTATCATAGAGGTGTTTTAGTAATCATAAATACATATTTTAATAGGTAGTGATTGTTTTTAGCGTAGCAATGAATGTATTGTTTTTACAATGATGTGTGTTTTTTTTATTTTTGTAACTGTCATCAAGTTTTGAGGCATTAAGAATCATTTTATATTCTTTAACATCATCTTTTAGGAAAATTAATCTAGTTATTAGGTACTTGAAAAATTGCCAACAGTTTTCAAAAGTGTCAGAAAAAAACAAACGAAAAACTAAGAAAACACTGAGATTTTTGCGCAAAACAAGTAAAAAAAAAATCCATTTTTTTTTAGGGTTACTCTAAATGTTTAATGAATGTTTACATCAGCAATAACTTTGCAAAATACAACTTTTGAACTGTTGAGACTTTTTGAGATATTTGTAAATTGTAGGCATAAGAAAATGTTGAGTTTTATTTGTTTTATTTAATTATTGCTGATGTAAAATTGTTTGCTTTTTCAAAAAACTTGAAAACGTATTACAACGTTCCTCATAAAGTATCGTAAGTGGAAATTAAAGAAAAGTTCATAATATTTTTTTATGAGTGTCTGAAGTTTAATTTTTACAAAATTCATTAAGATCACGAAAATTTACGAATCATTTCTAGTTGGAAATTCATAACAATTTTCTATTTATATATAAGCTTTGAATATTTCATGTAAGATTCCCCTTAGGCCTTAGGAGTTAGGTTTTTTACAATTAATGAAGTAAAAGATAAGTGGAAAGTTAATTTATTTTTCACGAGTGTTTGAAGTTAAGACATTGACTATTGTACATTGGACAAGTTATATAGACGCGTAAATTAACAAATTCTCATAGGTACAACTTTTACTTCTTACATTGTTGTTATTAAAAAAATGATTAACAGTAGGTACTTAGTTGAAATTTTCATAAAATGTTCATTTTATTATTTTCTATACATGACAAGATTTTCAAAATATTTTAACTTGTTCAGAGCTATTTATGGGCATATAATTTTTTTTAGTTTTGTATGCTATAAATGTCAATTAAATTTTATTCGTTAGGTCAAAAAGATTGAAAATGACAAAATGTAATACAAGGTTCCTTATAAGTTGTTAACAGTTGATACATATTAAAGATCCACAGGCACAATTTTTTTTATAAGCTTTATAATTTAAATTTTTCAATATTTATTGAAATCTCGAAAATTTCAAAATTATTTTGTAGTTATAAAATTATAAAATGTTGAATTTTTATACCTAGCTAAGGTTTGAAAATTTAAAACAAGGGTTTTAATAAATAGTTCATACTTTTACCAAAAAAATTATTATTAACACAGTTAGTTTTTACAGACATTTTTAGTTTAAATTTGAACGAAATTACATATTAAAACCAAGAATAACGATTTCAGTTATTTTGTTGTAATTTAAAAATATTATTCTTGGGTATTTGCGACGTTTAGCACATTTTTATATTGTATATAGTTAACACTCGATAGCATTTTTAAATGACAGTTTCACTGTAACCTATACTGTAGTACTAATTACGTAGGTACTAATACTTAATAGTAAAATAAATTACTTTAATAATCACTATAGGTAATATCATAAAATTTTCTTAGGAATACTATAGACTAATAGACCGTTTTTCCTCAGCATCATTTTTCGTATACAATGATTATTGAAATTAAATTCAACACAACCATTTCAGTGACTCTCTAAACACCTCATGTACAGCAGAGCGTTACCCATTTACCAGCATTTTTTTAGAATATATATTTGTATCAGAAGGCTAACGCTTCTATATTTGAAACTAAATACTATAAAAAATATTAATTAGGTACTATCTTGACAATAATTTTCTAGAATCTACACAATATTATGTTTATACTTTTATAGACGTTTCAATTACAGATTTTGACAAAATTGGGTATTAGTCAAAAAATAATGATTGTAGTGTAATTCAAAAACTGTGATTCTTGGAGACTTGAAATTTTTTGTTACAAACTATTTAATTATCGATGTACTATAATATACTATAATGAAATTTTCAAAATATTTAGATCAATTATTGTTTGTTCAACGTTTTATTTTATCGTAGCAGATTTAAATTAATTTAGTTGAAGATTTAGTGCTTACAAGTGACATAACATAGTAATTTATTGAAGTATGCTAAATCAAAAGAGTTTTGGATATCTGATTTTTCTGTGTAAAAAAATAAATAATAATACCACCAAATAAGCAATAAACTTTGCATTTTACCATTTGATTCTCAAATAAATTGAACTTAAATTATTTGAAAATAAACAAAGTAATTATGTTAGACTAGTTGCTTCAAAAAGTAAGTGAAGAAAAAACTATTTTTCAAATTTAAGTACAGTTTGATTATTTTGAAGGTAGATAAACACTTGTTTTCTTTAAACATATTTGGTTTAACGTATATAGGTATTAACAATATAAATTTTGTTAAAAACTAGTCTAACATATAATAATTGTTATAGCTTTGTAAAGTTTTCCTTAATTTATTTTTATTTTTTAAAATTGTTAAGACCATTTAATAAACACAAAAATTTTTTTCGTGAGCTAAAAAAAATGTACGTGTGAGCTACTCCTTAGCTGTCTATAGACGGGGTTGAAAAACTAATGTATAAATACCCTTAAAGTCTCAATAGGAATCTATTGATGTAACGTTTATTGAGAACTGCCTTGAAGTAGTTTTTGAATATTAAATTTGGATAAACCAAGGTCCATTTCTAACCGTATAATCCGACTCTTCCCGTTAAAAAATGAATGAATATAAAACTCAACGTTTTATTTGTATTTTAGTGTAACCTTATAGTTCATGGACAAATCAACGTCAGTGTACCTCGTTTTGTGAACTAATTCGACCGAGATGGACAATTCGCCTGTGGTGGATTGGATATAATAGCACGTTAGGTATAAATCGAACGTTGTTCAAACTACTCTCTAAACTTTCCTGGTACTTCTAAAAATAATTTGAAATTTTCACAAAATCAATCAAGTAGTTTTTGAGTATCTATGTAAGCTACATACCATACGGTCAATGGTCAACTCTCATATTTGTTTTAAGATATAATTTCTTTATTCGAGGCCATAATGGGACGATTTGTTGCAAACTTTTACCCCAATTGGCCGAGTTGCCACCAATGGTAATTATTTATATTGGTACAAAGCAAAAAAAATAGAAATTTTTGCTAATATTTGATTTATTTCTACTATTAATATTAAAATCTGTAATTTGTAACCAATAATATCTATTTATAAACAAAATACAATTTTCCATTTCCATTTCTAGTCAAAAAAGCATTCAGTTTTCCTCGAATTTTCCAATTTTTTATCCATAAAATATTATTCAAACTATTAAGAACACATTAAAAAAATGAGTCAAATCGGCTATTCCCACATGATGCTACTATCAATAAACAGCATACTGAATTGCTATTTATGTAGAAACATTATTTGGATAACGTTTAAATGTAATCATGTGAATTAAAAATAAAATCTTGTAAAGGTTATAATATAATTTTTAACAACATAAAGTAAAACCTATAAATTAAAATGTTGCATTTGGGTGATTCAAAATATTCAAAACTATCTATAATATATTTGTTGTGTTATAATAACAGATCACAATATATGACTTGAAGTCATATATAATAGATATCAAAAGTCTAAAACAAACTTGGTTGTTATTTGTGGTACCTATAGCTAAATGGCTGAATTAAATCAAATGTTCATACAAATATTATGTACTGATATGTATACTAGTAAAACGCGATTGAGCATAGAATATTTTTTGCGACGTTGCCATGTTCAAACAAACATTTTTTAATTTATTATTTTCGTTAATTTTTGTTAAATGTATATAAATTATTATAACAAGGCGCAAGCCAAAAAGCGATATGGAAACGTTAAAGATGAATAAATTAGTCCTGCAATAAAGCATTAAATATTAATTTTATCCGCTGTGATTCTGACCGTTTTTATATAAACGTAAAACTTAAAACTAGCATTGCAGGGCAAATATTTAGAGTAAGCATTACGGTTTCCAAATTAAGTTTATGACTTATGTAGAGAGTATTCAATCACCTATTCCTTTGCATAATGTCAGTGAGTCCAAAAAGCTTACTCTTATATTTTTACTATGAAAAGTTTAATTAATAATATACAAATTATTTTATCAGAAAAAGCAAAGAGTGGGCTCTAGTAAATTGTAGTACAAAAATGACAATATTTTAAGATAGTTTGGAATATAAAATCATGTTATTTTTTAACTTATACCATATTTACATTATTGTAATTATTTAAATGTATATTTATTAAGCAGCCTCTTTTATTGTAGCCTGTAAGTATACATTATGGTTCAAAATTGTGGGAAATGGCAATATTGCAGATTTTTTTAAGCTCTGAAGGCGTGAAGGTTTTTTTTATACTTCTATATATTTTGATACGCCTTCAAATTTGTTTAATCGTGTCCTAAAAAGTGTTTGATGCTCAATCGTGTGATGATAATACGCATATTATTGGTACTTTAAATAAAAACAAATAACAATAGTTACTACTTACATAGTTATATACTTATGTACGAAAACATTGTAAATAATCAGATTGCCAGTCGTCATAGATTCTGATGTATTTTTAATAATATTTTTTTTGATATTTGATACAATGGAAAGATTGTTTAAAAAATCACTAATAGGTACTATATTCATTACTGATAAATGACAAATAAACCAAAAAAAAACTTTAATTTTGAAATATAAATAATAATAATATGCTAATATTTAATTTAGATAAATATCTATACATTTATATATTTATATGATTCGTTTTAAGTAAAAAACACAGTGGCAATATAACTGCACCTTTAAGTTTTTAAACACGAAAAAAGTATTAATTGTTGACATCCTATAATTCTAAAACAATAATTATTAATTATAACATTTTTTGACCTACCTACTGGAAAACTAATTTGATAAAATATAATCTTACTATAGTATTTATATTAGGGCATTTTTTATCATGGTACATTCTAGTGATAAATAATCATTGGATTTTAGTTGCTGTAACAGCGTAGTCAAGGAGAGAGGCATAAGCTTCCCCGATTGGCCACCTTTTTTTTAAGTACTAATTAATTATTTAGGTAGCCGTAGTATAATTTATTTTAATTTCTTGAGTTTATAATTTTTACCACTGTTAAAATAGCCACATATCAATACAATTTTCGTTGTCATGTAGGTATAGATACTGGTATAGGTATGCCTTGTGTGCCTATCCATATCCGTATAGCTGTATTATACGCAATTATACGTAATTCATATTCATAAAAAAATGCTGTGAATAAAGCCACCACAAAATTAATTATTAGGTACATAAAAATGTATTGACTATTGATGTAAACATTTACAATGAATAATCAACAATATAATATAAGCAATTAAATAGATATATGGAGAAAATATAATACTTGGCGTTTATTATAGGTATTATTTGAATTTATTAATTGCATATACCTATTTTTCCTACCTTTATATTAATTGTTATTATAGGTATAGGTATTTAAAGTACATAACGGAACTTATAAATTATACATTTATACTTATAATTTTAAATTGTTCAAACACATTTTTTAGGAATGATCGTAAAATTATAAAATTATATATGTGCCTTGAAGTCTGTTTGATTTTCTATTGATAGTGGTAAGTACTTGTATATTGATTGTCCAATTTTATAATTTTTTAATCTGAGTGTCCTTTTTATGCTACGTATTTTTGTGATAGTAAAATTTTGTTTTGTTTACAATATACTTACATTAAATTACACATATTAAGTTCTCCGTCAGTATCAATGTATAAGATTATAGTATATTTTAATGTTTAATTACATATTTAAAAATTTAAGATAATTAAAATTACAATCAATGAAAATTTCAGTTTTATAGAATTTATATTATCTGAACTGCTCCAAACTCTTTTTAAATTTTGTTAAAATCTGGTACCACAAATTACAACAAAATATCATTTAAACTAATAATATATTATCAAAATTTGAACTTGAAATGCTTACTAAAAACTAGGAAAATATTGGGATTTCACCCATTATTTCACACTATTTTATTTGATTATAGCATGTTTCAAACGGAACAATATTATTTTTACTTCAACTGTTGCAGAATGCAGGACAGAGAAGGCGGCGTTTGTAGGCATTCATTTAATTTAAAAAATTTATAAAATATGACTAATTTGGACTTATAAGTATTAATTTATGACTATTAGGTACTTAAGTATAGCTTTATCTATTAGATATCTAGTATACATTAAATTAAATATACTCAGCTAACAAAGTTTAGTTTTATATCATTTTTATTCTTAGTAAATGATGTAAAAAACCAATACAAAATATGATGCTTCCACTGCATAGGCTTAA
>PVMI01070276.1:0-28718 GCA_008528875.1 Aulacorthum solani | reverse complement strand
CTATTCCCGTATAGCGTATTTTTGTGTACAAAATCGCTTTGGTACCGGGCGCCTTAAAGAACACAAACACTTCAGTAGGTAGCGATATTATTATACTGTACGTGGTTTTTGTGCTAAATATAGTTACTGAAGTTGTAGACAATTCGACATAATGAAATATTTAAAAAAAAAACTGTTTTATTGACGGTGCCCGTGGAAATAACGTCATATTATTGTCAGAGCATTATTAACTCAATACGACTCGGTTTCCACGGTATAGACTTAATGATTGTGTTTAAATTAAATTTCCACCGGTTTGATTTTCAACGATGAATGATAATTCTTTAGTTTATAATTCATGAAATATTATATATTACCTATATAATAATAGCTATTGACATTCATCTAAATAATCAATAAATTATTAGCATCACACTTCTATGATAACACTCCAAGTTGGTACCATTTAAACGTACAATAGCGTAGGGATGAAATTATTATTTGGTAATTTAACTTTTGTACTCAAACTTTGAACTGCAATTGGCCACTTATCACTTGCTTAAATTTGGATACATTAAAACGCTCATTGAACGAACCCAACTAAATAATTTGAATATCAAAAGGAGTATTATTATATCGTGTTTTCAAAATTAATTTTATGAAACAAACGAAATGATAGTAAGTGATATTTAGTATAAAAATGTAATCATTTTTAATTATAATATAGACAAAACCGATGGAATAGTATTATCACTATTGAAATTTGTCGTCTTGTTCGGTTTGTGTTATATTTATATAAAAATTGGCTCAAAGTGTTTTTCAATTATATAATTTAAACGTAACCATGAAGGTATTCAACCAAATATGTAAAATGCAAATATTATACATAAGGAAATAATATGTTTGACAATATTGACTGAATTGTCGACACGCGATAAATAAAGTATACTTTGTATTTTCATGGTTATTTTCATACGACAGTCCTCGGGTAAAATGACATAACTCTATGATGATAACTAAACATGCGTTACATAATACATAAAACAAACATCGTAACGGAATCCACAGAAACCCGGTGACCCGATGCCTGGTCGTTTCGAAAATTGACCGATTCACAGCCGTCTACGCCTATAGCTTGTATACTGTAATGTATACAATAGCGTAACACACCCGTATCTACGTTAAACATCTATATATATTATGCAAACGTGGTTCATCGTAGTGGTGAGTCAACAATATTATTATTGTCATATTTGGTGGATCGTATCCAAGGTCAATCCTCCTTTGTGTTTTAATTCCGCCAACCACACGATAGATTGCGTTGTTGTATGGATCTGCTAGATCTGCTAGAAGTGAGCAGAATACTTTTGAATGGAATTTGTTAAACAAATATATGACTTAGAATTAGTAGAAATAGGTAATATATTTTATAATTAATGTTTAAGAGCTCAGCGAAAATTCTGGGTTCTGCGAAAATCTCTCAAACCAACCGTATTTAACCTTTTTCAATTTAAAATCGATATCGAGTTATAACCAATTATTTGTATAATAATATGACGTATCAAATAACTTACAATACTGAATACACAATGATATTTCCGCTAATTGTCTCTAGTCCATGTTAATATTGTTAAAGCGTATTAGAAATAATTCAACATAAACATCTATAATATCACATAAATTCAAATAATTAAATTTTTTTATAATACCGATATGAATACTTGGGATAGATAGATCTAACTATCTAAGGTAGAAACCAATTACTTACAGGCCGACACTCTATATTATTTAAAGAAAACCACATTTCAGGTGAATCGCAATAATATTTTAGAGTAGGTAAAATCAAAGTTCTTCTATGTTAAAGTTTATTTTATTTATATTATAAACCTTGAAAATTGTTAGAGATAGGGTGGATTTGTGACCTACTAAGGCTGACTTATTATGGTACCCCTCCCCCCTCACACATTGTTACAATTTATAAAAATTTAAACACCTTATAAAATGTGTATATATTTACTATGATAATTTATTGCAATATTTACTAGTTTTGAGTTTTAAAAAAAAAAAAAAACCATGTCTAATTTTTTTTTAGTGGGATTGCCTTCGATTACATTATTTATATATATTAAGTTGAGTAAAATAGGTATGAATAGATTTCCACGAGTTGCCACTAGTATTCCTGCAGTATATGAATAATTATTAAATTGAAATGCTTATATAACCATAAAAAAAAACAGTGCACCAAAATGTTGTATTACAAATCAAAGAAAAATAATAGGAAATATTTAAAACAACATTACCTACTTATATTGAAAACTTGCGGGAAAATATGATATACATTAACCGCAAGAAAAGGACTGTTGCTTAGTGATAAGAGAATCACCCTGTATAAATTTTAAAGTGGCACCGAGGTTGATAATAATAATATTGTATTATACTATGAACATGGCCGCGGTATGATGATAATATATAAATCTTCACTGCATTGTGCGGGGCACCCGTAGTCCTTGCGCTTCATTGTCGGTCGACCTATTGAGTCGAAAGCGGTTTTGTGAGCCCTAATAATAATAATACACAGAACTGTACAATACATATGTATAATGTATATATATTATTATCCTCTCCAGTATACTGTACTTATTATAATAGTTTATAAATTGTAGTGATGAGGACGTGCGTTACACGAATCTAGAACGACGGTTGGTTCATTTCAAAAAGATGAGTTTTCCGATTTTAGATCATCCGCCGTAAATATTAAGACAAGAAATTTGGTTCCCGGAGTTTTGTTATCCATATTAGGACCTTGGTCTCATCGTGCATTGATTATAAGCCGTTTAGTCAAAAGTTCATTAAAAATATTTAAAAAATAGACTTATTTAATTTAATTTCATATATATAATATGACGTGGTAAACAGGTATACAGAGGGCTCAATTTCAAATCTAAATATGTTTTAATACATTAAATACTGTCCCGGGAAATTATTGGAACTAAATAAACAGTTCAATTAAATGATTTATACTAAATATAGTTGTTTTACCCATTTCACAATAATATACTTTGATATAATGAGTATATAATATTATTATATCAGTGTTGAATTACAAAGAGAAATAAACAGAAAATAGTTGCAAAAATGTTTTATACCATGAGTAATGAGTATGAACAAAAAAAGTCTAAACAAGAATCTGGTGGATATGTGTTCAGATACGCGTGTGCAATATATCAGTTACTATAATAATGACAAAATCAGTACTATTTGGAAACACTGATTCTTGTTTAAAATTAAAATAATCACCCACAACTTGATTAAAAATTAATAGAACAAATAAAGCGTTCCGAATGTAATTCTAAATATACGCGAGCTTATAAAACGAATAAACGAGGAAAATTATGTCATCGCATTATAACAATATATTATTATTGTTGTTGACGTATGTGAGGATTTTTGCTCATAGAACCTTAGTTTTTTTTTAAATTTTCCAAATTCCAAACGACGGTGCGTTATTGTTTTTTTTTTCACAAAGTAACGCGTCCCTCATCGTATTATATACATCATTATTATACAATATATACTTTGTCCCGCTCAACACAACAATTCCACAAGACCGAACAATACAGATTCCGATTACATTATATGCACAGTAGTAAGTTATATTATTGTTATACCACATACTACATAGTGGCATAGCGGATGGGGTATTTTGTTTTTTGGTTTTGTTTTTGCAACGCGATACACTACATGTATGGAACATCATATATATTGTATATTTTTTAAGATTCACGCAACATGATTAACAATGTAGTCAAATGACGTGAGAAAAAGAAGTGTTTTCGAAAAATGTAAAAACTATTAACACGCATACGTTTACAAGAACACATATTTTTGTATTTCATCTGCGACTGAAGCTACGCGACAATGATAGATCGAAATGATTTGTATTTGAAAAAAAAAATATCGAACTCTTCGTATGTAATATACTGAGAGATTTTTTTAACGGTAATTACTCATAATCTAAAATTATATTACCGTCTATGAAAAAAATATTTTGAAGTAGCAATTTGGGTAAGTCATTCCAAGATAATATTGAATAAAAATCTTACCATTAGTCTTACCATTTAACCTTACCATTTTTAATTAGTTGTATTCTTATAATTTTTAATTTTTAAAAAAAGACATTTTTTTCAAATATATGTAAAATTAATGTTTTCAATAAGGATAATACATATCAAGATAATGGCTGTTTGTACTCATGTGTACCTATATTATTTTATTATTTATATAATTGCATCACTCAAGTAAAGTTTTACAGTGCTCAGTACCCGACTTCGGGCCAAACCAAATTCAAATAAGTCGACCTTTCTACAGTCAATTGTATGAATAAAATAGGTTATTATTACTTCTACCTACAGCACGTCTCGAGTAAGACCACCAAATCCTACAAATTCAAATAGAAAACTGTTAAATTTATATATACCTACTACGATTTAACATCTTAATATAGCGTTGTACCCACCATAACCTATATATTATAGGTAATGTGCTTTCTGAGAAAAATAAATGTGTCTCAAAATGAAATAAGTAATTTAAAATTTTTATTCTGTCAGTTTTTATCACTGTTTGCACTATATAATAATATATAAATACAGTATGTACTTGGTATGTAGTTAAATAGAGTGGAATAAACAAACGTTACCGTATACCATTGTATAATTTTGTATGTGTTTTGCTGTAGATGCAGGTATATTCGTATACGGTAAGTGAACTCTGCATGCACAATATTTGTAATGAATAAAACATAATGGGAAGTCGTAGCTTGGTGAAATAAAAATACTGTTATTCGTGTGTATAAAGAATAGATAGAATATGTGATTTTTGTAGATCGCACCTAGTCCAGTATTTGCACATAATACAATAAACGATGTAAAAACAACGAACCGAGTTCACAGAAATACTTTCTTTTCATACGTATATAGTATTTTTTGAGAGTTATTTGTAAATGTAAGACTTCCTTCCAGCCCCCCTCCTCAAAAAAATAAAAAATAAAAAACTACCTGTATCGTAAAAGTATAATATTATAAACTAATAATGTCTTGTCGGTTGATAAAAAAATTAACTCGAGTTTGGCTAAGTAAACGTTAAGAACGTTGTTAATCGTAACTGAATACTAATTAACAAACACTATATAATTAACTTTAAAAGTTCAAAGGCAATATGGATAAAACTATTAATTAAGCTAGATTAAAATATATTTAGATAACTTCTTTTAACTATCGTTTGACTCACGCATGGTGTTTGCACAACTTTCAATATTTTAAATTATATTTACTTATACATTTTATTCAAAATGCATCTTTCTATTCCTTATTTTTGCATTCCACTACAGCTGTTCTGATGTAGGTTATTTTATTATACGTTTAAGAAAACTAAATGCTTATTAAGTCAATGATTATTTATTTGTTTGTTTATTTTATTTAATATAATTGCAAACGAAATTATTAAAAACAAAAAAAAAAATGTTAGATAAATCAATAGGTTTTAGCTAGGCTATAGATATTATGTCATTAAAGTCTGATTTTTTTGAAATTAACTAGAAAATCTAAATTATTCCAGCAGATGATATAACTTTTTAATGTTAAATAACACAATTAACTAAAAGCTTTAACTCTTTTACTAGTTATGATATAATTATCACCCTTGTTAATATGTGTAATTAGGGTGTTCGAATAAGATGGTGAATCTCTGTATAAAGTATATGAGTCAATTTTGTCTTTATTTGTAATCACTCGTTTAGAGAATTTAATTTAAAAGAATTCCATCACTAAAAAGTTAAAACCATTTATAATTTTTCAATAGAATATTTTTATTACGTGTTATACGTAATTACTTTTGTAAATTAATTCCTAAACAAAGGGTATAGTCTTTAAAACTACAAACAAATATATACAACTAATCACACAGAACATCAAAATCACTGGTCAAACCAAAATACTAAATTATAAGAAATAAAACAAAGCATAAATCTCAGGCCCTAATCTAGATTTTCAAGAAAAACAGAAATAATGATAAACCGACTGAGAACTGGCCACCCCCACAACACAAATGGACATAATGAACCAATGACACAAACAAAACAAATCACCAACGGAATGAACCTCATGTGGAGTTGCCACCACAGTAAAACATCTGATGACAGATAGAATGTAGATAAAATTAAGAAAAAAGAGAAAAACATAATTCGCCAACACACCTATATAAAACAATCGGTCCTGACTGTGAGCCAAAAAAACGATGTATTATTCCTCAAGAGCATCAAAATGGAAAAATTAGATAAATACAACAAGAGAAACAAAAAAAAATAGTTATAAATTTCAAAGTCCCTACCTACTATTTATTATTGTAATCGAATTATTGCCATAAATAAGTAAAATATAATGAAAAAACTAATAGCCCTGTCGTCAAACCTTGAGATCTTGTATCGAGAAAAATATCCCAATAATATTGTCGATGGTTAACGATATACACGATACAAATCAAGAACATGGTAATACAACTACATTATATAATATAATTAATTAGGTATATTAAATAATATTATAGTTTTTCAACTATATAAATAATTAAAAAATGTTTCTTTTTATTTTCTAAGTTAACTTATTTACCTAGGTATTCTGTACTCAGTTATCCAATAAAAAAAACCTACAATATTATACACTAAAATATCAAGAACATATAAATCAATAATCACCATTATGTTTTCGTTATAATATAATATCATATAGGGACTCTTTTTGATAAAATATACCAACCTATATTATCATGAATTAATATGATGCGATAAATTTGACTTTTAATTGAAAAATGCACAATAACAGAAAAGTTTTTTAATACAGCCACCAGTCGAAACCAGAGCGCAAGGGACATTATTATAATAGTTTTACTAGAAACACGGTTGATGCGAGATGGACACGAGCCAAATAAATTTTCGTAAATAGCTTTGTATACGTATACCATTACACGTACCATACCCTGTACCCTATACTCGGATATGTAATCCCTTACATTAGATGCGATCTCATAAGGTTGTCGTTTTGTGTACGTGAACTCTTATATCCCATGTGGACACTATTCACCGTATCCCGGGAAGTAATATAAGATTACCTACCACTCTGGCCCTCCTCTGCCACGCCCGACCCCATGACCCGTCACCACGATCCAGTATATATTCTTGCTCTTGTTAATAAATTAATAATATGTGTACATCCGTAAACTTTACGGCGGAGTGTTATTATTATAGTGGTGCACATAACGTTGTTGAATACGACGTGTTCAAACGCACCCGAGTATATTATAATCCCGTGGTGTGCGCAACTCCGGTGGTACGTTTAATCTAATTACTTCGTCCGTGTATACGAATGGAAACACTAAAATATATAATAACACGACGTAGGTATATATAGCTATTGTGCTCAGGTACACAACATAATAATATTATAGAGCAATGTGTGACGCGTGTGTCTGTAACGTTAAGCTCCAAATGTCTGCACAATAGGTACGGTTCCATTCGATAGGTATCGGAATTTGTGGTACGTTTCATGTAGGTACCCAATCTCATTCTTGTGTGTCAGTGAGTAAGGTTTTTGGGATTAGATGACTGAAATATTATCTGGATAAAGATAAAAGATTATATTAATAGGAATTTACCCTTGAAAAGAAATCCAAAAGCATCTAGTAAAAGATAAACGCGTTATTATCTAGATAAAACAAGAATTAAGACAAGCTACATGTAGGTATTTGGGATACTGCCCCGTGCTCAAAAAACCTTCCCAAGTGTTTTCGTGACGAGTGAACTTAGGAAAATACACGTAGTTTCTAGGAAAATAACTAAAACGTCTATGTTTTTTCTAATACTGAGAACTACTTATAGCCGTCACAGATACGAAATTGGTTGTAAGTTGCTACTATTATAATAAGTAACGTACCATTATACTATTATTATTTATTATTTTTGCTCATATTGTATTCAAAATAAAATATAATATAGAAAAATAAAATATCTCCGAAGATAATTAATTACAGTTGTTGACGACTGTAGTTTTCATTTGTTAGATAGATCAATAAATAATATTTAAATAATATATGATACATAGATAAATAGTATTATTTATAAAGATAAGTCTTCACATTGCTGCTGCAGATATTGACTTAACCTAACCTTAACTAGAATGCATAGAAACGACGAAAATACATTTTTTATTCAAAATTGTCAACACTAAGTAATCGCGTTGCTATAATACTATATTATATTTTACGCATCAATTGATTATTACGTTTCAAAAGGTAAAGCATTATTATTAAAATATTTCAAGTGACATATAACTTTGATAAACCATAATGATAACATATTTTAATCATTCAGCGCAAATATTAGAGACGTATTAATTGTATTTATGCCATACAAGAAAACTAATGACATACATGTATGGGTCATATCATATCGATCAAAACATTCGACTGTACACATAATTATTATACAGACTCGTCATAAAATAAACTATGCTATTATTTATTCTTTTTTTTTTTTGTTCAAAATGAAGATTTCAACTGTCATGATATTATAATTAATAATATATAGGGCACAATATGTGTATTTTTGTAATGTGTATGATGTACATTGTGTATACAATATATATGAAACATGATTTACAATGTGTTTTAACAATTTTTTCATAACATGTTGAAAACCTAAATATACCTCAATAAATTTCAATTTTATAAGTCAATTGGAACATGTGTTTTTTAGAAAAATATCCGATTGTAAAAATACAAGCACATATTCATTTAAACCGCTGTGCGTTGTTTATATTCATCTTTCCATAATCATGTTAAAATTATATTACATACTGTAATACGCTATAATACACTGCACGCCTAATAATAACTGTCCGAACTCACATATGAATAATATTTCATTGACATTTTACTATAATAATTTATAATATGAAAAAAAATTTTGGTCGATTTATGATAGTTTTGTCTCGTTCAACTAATACAAACATTTTTAGAAATAATATTTATCAATACTCATCGTTCCGTGTACAAAAAAAAAACACGATAACATTGCAAAAATAATATATTATGAACGCAATTGGTTTTGTTTACACAAATCACTGTGTAAAAACATAACAAAGCAATGGTTTATTTTTCATTTTTTACAAATTCAACGGTAACTCATCGTGAGAGTACATTTAACAACAATATTAACACAAAATTTTTTTTTATGATTATTTCTGTAGCACGCCATTAATAAGACCTCTTTGAAGAGCATTATATCGTACGAATCGCGAATAATTGTTGTGCTAAGAGGTGAGAACATTAAACACTCTTACAGGCAGCATTTTCTGCACGCCATCAAACGTTTCAATATCAATCCAATAGTATATTACGTTTCGTATAAGTAAAGAAGACATTTGTTAAGATCAGGGACAGATTGGCCCCCTGGATACTGAGATTAAAAATCTGTGCCGACGCACTTGAATTACAACTTATTTGATACAATTTAACTGTATATCTAAGTTGTTTGTTGGAGTACACATTCATATTACGATTTTAAATATTATTTTGACTGCACTAAGTACTAAGTAGTACATAGTACAAATGATTTCATTTATCTGACAACAATTTTATAAAATACATTTTAATATTTTATATTCTAAAGGTAGCGATGAATGTATTGATTTTATAGAGGTGTGTTGTAAAGTAAAAAAATTGTTTTGACTGCTTATCACTTTTTGTGACAATAAAAATACTTCGATTTTCTATTTCATCATCTTTACTGATAAGAAAGTAAAACTAGTCAGTAATTTAGGTGGCCATACGAATAATGTAAGTACTCACATGTCAAACGTAGGTACAGCATATTAAATTATAAATAAGACAATTCATAAAATAAAAAGGTTTTTTACAGAAATGTATAATATATTGCTCTGGCCTATCGCACAGAAATTTTCCAAGCCCACATTTTTAGCCAATCTGCCACTGGTTGGGTATTTATCAATTCTGCCGAAGCATCCTATTTTCTAAAATAGGTATAAGAATATACATCGATTTCACCGGCTACTATTCATAATGTATATGTATGAGTTCGTACAAACTAGGTACAGCATAATATACTTTTAAGCTGTAAATAATATAGAATACAATTTCTCTAACTTGTTTACTCATTGATTTCTCGTTAAAAAATCGTTTGAAATTGATATTAATAAGAAAAAACGTTTAGATTACATAATATTACATTAGAATTCGCAGCCTATTTGTGTACATCGCTCGCCGGACCTCCAATGACAATATCCACCGGTAGTTGTGTGGGTATATAAAAATTTTCCTAAATAATTATAGTCACTGTATAATATATAGGGAGTTCCAACGGGTTAATACTTGATCCAAACCAATGGAGAGCATAGAAAAATTAAACAACGAACAAACATATATTATATTTTTTTTTTTTGCCACACACGACTGCAAGAACTAAAACACTTTACGGGGTGTTTTTAATTTGCCAATCAGTAGCAGTGGACCAAGATAAGAGTAGAAACTACTCTAAACTTTTGTTCGGCGACCCTTCGCTCTTTGGGTTATAAATATAAATATATATCTACGTATTATACGCTCAACTGTCCAGTGGTCGCAAGGACCAGAAAAGAATATAGGGAATGGCTTTGTTTTTATTATTATTATTATTTTTTTTTTCTATCATCATTATTGTTTTCCTCATTCTCTCTTTGCGAATAATAAACTAAACACCTTACCCGGACCACAGCACGAATTCGATGTTGTCCCCGTGCTTCTCCTTCATCGCCTTCACAGCGGACTGGACCAGCGTCCACGGCGAATCGCACCCGTAATCGCCCAGTCTACCACCGCCGTACGGCAGACTGGGCCGTTCCATGACCAACAGTTCCTGATCGACCTCTGACCGCTTGCAACCTGCAAATCCAAACAGTTCAAGATTTTTTAAAATACATTATTATTTAAAATCATGACGATCAAGATATAACTAGATTATATAGATATAAGATATATGATCAAAGCAATAAAAAAAAAGATATATGATGTATACATGGTTTAACATATGTTTAACAGTAGCTGACAAATGCTATATTAACTATAACTACTACGCGTCATGAATTTTATTTTTTTCCCTTTTAATATTGTAATTAAACATTTTCATGATAATTATAAAAATACTGTTTATTTCATATTCTTATATAGTTTGTTAATTATACGTGCATGTCATTTTTGTTACACCCATACCTATAATATTATTATTAAAATAAACTATAAATGTTCACTGAATAATATTGTATTCGTGTGATATCATAAAAGTCTTTCAAATGAATGTTGACGAATAATTATTCGAAAGCTTAAAAGAAATAAAATACATTTTAAATAAAATCATGATATCGAATTTTAAGGACTAGGGGGCACGGGTTAAACTTAACCGATCGACTTGGAATTTCGTACACATAATTCTTATATATATTGGAACCTAATTAGGGGGTAAGGCTGAAGAAAAATGTATAAAAAAACACCTATTTGACGAAGGGCCACCCTAGAATACACAGATATCAATAATTGTATCAACTTAGCGCAGAATAACTATATTATTAATTGTTATACACCCACAACAAATTAAAGGTTTTCAAACTTACCAGACGATTCTGTTTACATAATATATTATTTTTATATACGGCCATTAAAAACCAAAAAGTTTTAAAAACTATATACCACCGTGGGAACGCTCCAGTAAATTTAGAGATACCGGCAAACTTTTATAAACATAAAATAACCCCAACGATTTGTCAACCCAAATCTGTTAAACAAAAATATAGTTACCATTACATAAAAAAAATTGTACTTATTGAATAAACTTCCGAGGTTCAATCAAATGCATTATTGAGATAAATCTATTGTTAAATTTGCCAAAGAAAAAGTATAGATGTTTGCAATTATTTTCTTGGCTTAAAGCCCTGTTTCTAAGGTCCCATTGGCTGTGTATACATTTTAAATTTATTGTTCTTAAGGAGTAACTGTCTCACTGAAAGTTAATTTATCATTATTTGTTTGGCGTCATTTGAGAACAATTTATAATACATTATAAATAGTTGTTAGTTAAAAGAATGTTTAAATGTTTGAGCTAGCTAACCTTTTATCGATAGGATGGGGAGACTGGTAGGATTGTAACACATATAATATGTAATGTTGTGATTTGTATCTGATAAAATTTAAACTTTTTACACTTGATTATTTTATTTTAATCAATAAATTGACTTATAATGATTAAATAAATATGTTTGTATTAAATCTTCATTTTCAAACAAATTACGTAAAATACATATTCTAATTGCCACAATTACAGAGACTATTGTAACATGTTACTTAACATAGCCTGAATACGTTTATTTTTAGTTCTTAGCACGATAAATACGCAACCAACACTATTTTTTATTCCCTAAAGTTTTAAGTACTACTTAACACCATATTTTCAAAGTCAACAACGACTCCGGTTTACATAGAAATGTTTATTGGGTATATATAATGTACACACATAAAGTAATAAATGTAATTCAAATAAAAAAATAAAAAATGACTGAAATGTCACATTGTTGTATAGTGTATACTATTCCATGTGAATACTTTATCCTAAATTCTGTATGTATATAGTAATCCCAGATGTTTGTAATTCGTCTCGTCTGAACGCTTAGTTTGAAAGAAAAAGAAGTTATAGTACTGATAAATATATATATAGGTAGTTCGAGAATTGGAAACGTTTTGGTAATAGTAATTTTATGTAAATGTAAAAGTGGCTTTAGACGTTTTTTAAAGATACTGCTATTGCAAAATTCGATAAATGTATAATATGTGACAACAAGTACCATAATATTATAAAAAAGAATCCATACATGATATAGGTTTAACTTTTCTACGCAGTGATAATCTACAAAGAATAGAAATATATTTTTACGCATAAAGGAAATTGTTTTTATCTAATTTAAACTGTTTGAAGCATTAGGTATATATCACTAAATTAGAAATAAAATAGTGTATTTTAGTGCTTTAATTTTTTCGAACCACTTATATATTATATTATAAAATTTCATCGTTAATAGAGAAATATACTTTTTTAATTGTTTGGTGAATTCGACTGAAGTAAAATTATCTCACAAAAGTTATGATGTGATATACATACAAAGCATGTATACCTATGTGTGTATTTGTCTATAGTGAATAGTTTGAAAAGTTGTTCATCAAATGGGTTATATCGTACATTATAATATTTGACATACATTATGTGTATTTATTATTATATTTTATGCAATAGAAGTTTGTAAAATATAATAATAATATTTGTTTATTGTTTATCATCAAGTGTAAATTCGTTTTGTTTTCATTAATTCAATATGTGGTGTGAAAATGTTACAAAAACGTCATTGATAATTGGTTTTAGTCGAATTAACCAAAACAAGCAATTTGTTATAGGAATTGACATGTTCAGTTATAATTAAAGGACATTCAACATGAATGAAAGTCAAAATGAGAATATTATTCTAACATAAATATTATTATATTAGTCTTATCGTAATAACGAGGTATATATACATTAATATTTTATTGATGATAACGAAGGTTAGGTTACATTATAATTTGAAATTAATATTTAATAAAAATTAAATAGTTGTTAAATAAATTATGTCTGTATACTTAACTGATAATCATTGACAAATGACTAGAGAAAAATGTTTTATAATAAAAAATTACAGGGAGTGTTAAATCAGTTTTTATTTTAAACAATAAAATAATAAATAGTAATAATTTGTACAAAGAAACTAATAATATGCATTTCACTGTAAACAAATATATGAAGAATGGAGGTAGTATAATACATAAATTAAAATCTGAGCATAATATTACGAATGAAATGTTCACAATGATGTAAAATGATTCAATAGTATACGTCAGTGCAAACAATTGTTCATTCAAGCAATATTTAATTTTTTTAACTTATTTTGTATCGGAATTAGTTCTGACACACTTCCAGAATATATATTGTAAGGCTTTTTAATTAATTCAATTTCTACAGAGGATCACATGTGGCTTTAAGTTATTAGCTCCTTTAAAGTCAATATATGTATTGTTTTTTAGTGAGTCTCATTCTTGATTGTGGTTATCTTATATGGGATCTATCGACTTCTTACAATCACCAAATAAATAAGTGGCTACTAAAAATTGTCTTGGGTTTTGTTTTTTTTATTCTAAATATAAATTTCCCTATGCGTGTTTACACTTATGTTAGTCAGCTTGATCTGAGAAGTTTATCAGATCACCGAAAAACTTTTTATAAAGCAATTCTAGACACATATATGTTTGGTTATCAACACTTATGAAGCGTTCTCTTCATCTGAAAAATTCCACGCTCTACATGATATATCTCATTACCATTAACTGCCTTTATAATAATTTCATCTACACAGTTTGATCGTTTGGCCAATGAAGAACCCTGGATTTGACTAGGTACGAATAATTGTTTAAATAAATATGTTTGTTATAGTATAAACTTGTAAATTTAAGATACTTAAAGATATAATAGTTACTTGTATTTACTATTTGTACAAAATAAATGTAAAGCAAAATTATAATTTACTTACAGGACAATATCGGCATTCGTTCATTATTACTTTATAATGATATTGAAAAACGTATCTCAAATAACTTATTCAAATATTGTGATCATCGATTAATGAAATTAAGATTCTAAAATATTATGTCTCATATTAACACAATACTATATATAGCTCCTAAAAATATAAAAACTGCAGCAATATACATGCATATCGTCTATAAACCATTAACGTCCAAACCTTCACACAAAACTCTCACAAACTGCTTTCAAAAATTAGCTGTTTCGGAATTAAATGTGGTTAAAAACTTTACGAAACGAACCCAAGGCTTGACTGGGAGGTTGCGGTGGTGGTTACGAGCGACCAATACCAGTCACACTGAAAAACTTCCAGTAGTGTATGTGTGTGGGTATAGAAATACATGGGTTCAACCACAATTTTGGTTTGATTACATCAAGGACGGCAATCACGTGGATTCCGACATTTTACTGTCATGCACACATAATCCGCATGTATATACAAAACCGAATCAAACTTAATTTGTGTTTAGTGAAATCTTTCAGTGGCAAACTTTTCGGCGGGGTCGGAAAAACTGTTTATGATGCAGTCGGTGGCTTGCGGGAACGAGATGCATATTTGGTTCGTGTCCGAACGACAACTCAATTTAATCACAACAAGCCGATCGATATATAGACTCGAGAAGCGTGTAATGTGTGGACAATATTTTTTGCCATCAAATGGAGAACGTTTCGTTTTTTTTCGTTTTTTTAAGTTTTTATAATACGAATACACTCGTGGTCTAACCGGTTGCGTCCACCTATAACTCTCGATTAGACGCAAATACTACAGTAACCTAATTATTAAATTAAATAATAAACTTATATCTATATTATTTATCTATTACATATATTATACTCACTTTGTGCGTAATCGGAAGTCGCTACGTAATTCGCGTCATAGTGTATGTCAGTGATGTGCCAAAAGTATCCTGAAACAAGAAAAGATAAATTTTCATCCGGTCCGTTACTAGAACTTTGCCCCGATCCCTCGAGATTCGCCTACACACCGCGTACGCCGGAGTTGGTGGAAAATGCTGGGTGGTGAAGTGGCGGAGAGGTCGGGAGATTCGGTCGTCGTTTTAGTTGGCGAGGGGTAGTTTTTGTGAGGGGGGTAGGGAGCACGTGGGTTTGCGCGCGCAGCTGCCGTATTGTTATGTACGCAATACGCGGAGTGCACGGCGCTGGAACCGGGTGGAGTATCCGGATTCGGGACGCCGCGCCACTCCCCCGGGAGAGCTGGACGAGGGGCTTACAATGTGTCACGGATTAGAGCAAATTAGTATTAATAACTTTACGGGCAATGCATATTAAACGCGCTTGGGACACATACATGTATATATATACATATAATATTATGTACGCGTGTACGGTGGGTACTCAGTGTGGCGAAAGCAGCGAGTTGCGTGGCGGTCGAACCTCCGCTGCCGCCTCGTAGTAGGTAGGTATGACGATGTGGAGTGAGTGAGAAAAGTTGGATGCGGTGACCAGAGAGAGGGTGCGAGAGAGCCAGAGCCAATGGGAGAGAGGACATGCAGGGATGTTATGGCATAATATGGCTTTCAGCTCGGAGCAATTTATAAATATCAATTATTTTGGTCCCTTTTAGAAAGCCAAAATACGTTTCAGTCGATGCCCCTTGCCCCCCCCCACTCCACACCGATTTACACAGCTCCCGTCAACACGCCAACAAAATAATATTATAATCTCGATAAAAAGCAATTATTTATCATTTTCTTCTGCACCTCAACAAACCATGTCGTTTCGCATTTATACACACATATTATATATTATGATATACACGTAGGTATCTATATTAAGTCACAACGATACACATTACATTAACTACGATTGAATTAGTCCATAAATTATTACGGCAGTGCGATATAATGATATAATATAGGCATGTATAATCTCGCAAAAACTTGCAATTGTGTTAAAAGTTTAAGGCGGAAACTATATATAGGTATAGCGACAAAACCGTTCGATTATGTTATAAATAAAAACACTAAAATTAATTTAATGATACTCAAGAGTCGGTTTCTGATATTTTATCCAGGAAAAGTTACAGGCACAAAATATAAGCTTAAAGTTAATTCATCTAAAATCAACAAGTTAAATACATATTTTTTTTAAACATATACTGATACAAGTACAATAAGGCGTATAATCGTATAATAGTTTCAAATTTAATGCTCAGTCTGTAGTGCTATTTTCATAACTATAACATAGTTGAAGAAAAAAATTTAATACGACATTAGGTTCGATACATTATAATAGAACCAATAAAGTGTGCATTTGGCTTTTATATTTATCCCACTACTCACTGTTATTATTGCTATTATTATTATTACTGTAGAACACACTACAGTATTTTTGAAAACTTAATACGGATTGCACATTAAATTTCCGACCCAACGACCACAGACATACACATGAAAGAAAATATTTAAAGCGAAATATATACATTCGTTATTACAAAAATAATTGCTTCCTCAACCTGCAGAAAAACTAAAATTGTTCCTACCCAAAGAGTTTTTCTTAACAGATCTATCCAAACGTTGAGTTAAAAAAAACATTATGAACAAAGCTCCTTAAAAAAATATAAAAACGTTGGATAAAAAGTTGAATTACCTGTTTAGAAAAAAGTTACATTCCAAAGTGACTTATGGGTAAATCAATATTATGTCATAAACCTGGTATTATTTAATTAATTTTTCAATTAATATTATAACGCGTCATTATAACTGTCATATAAAGTTAATTTTTAAAAAAGTTCAATATTTACACACAAATCATTATAGGTAACTACCTAATATTTAAATACAGGTTAACGTGTTAAACATTATATAGATACTCAAGTAAATAAAAAAATTAATTTTAGCTGGAACACAGTTAAAAACTACTTAACATTTATTGTATCTATTCACACCAATTTATAAGGGATGAAAACAGAATATTTTTAAGATGAATCTTCGAACATAAGTTTAACAAAAATCAATAAGCAAACCTTATTTGGATCAATTATATATTTAATATATATTTTATTTATTCAAAATTCATCATTATTTTGTCTAACTTTTTCCATTGGCGTAGTAAGAAAAGCTATGATTTTTAAAAATCCTTTTTTCATGATAATTTATTATAAAATAAAGATAAAAACTTAAAATGGTTTACGCATTACAAAATTAAAAGAAAATAATAAATTTCAAATAATACAAAATTTGTTATTATTATTTTTATCGTAATTTTTTTATGGTGAGATTCTGATTAAATTTTACCCTGAAAAATCGATGGTTCTAACGAGGTGTAATGGGCGATGCACGTACATTAGACTTAATTTGATTATTAACAAAAAAAAGTTTTATTTTACATTTTTAATGGCATTAAAACATTTTTATCATTTGATTCATGTCACTAGACTGTGTAATTTACAAAACAAATTAAATTAGGATAAAAGTTTTTATTTTAATTAATAAAGAAACAAACAAAAAGTCTTGAGTTATTTCCAGCAAGTCATTTATCAAAATTTGAAGAAAATAAATAAAAGTACAAAAAGTGATCGTGTACAGACGTCGTGAAAAAATTATGTAGTTTTGTTATCTCAAGAAACATGTGATAAATTAGTATACAACAAAATAATTTTGAATTTTCACCACTTTACTATATTGTTATCTTTAGACGCCGTCACCAGTGTCTAGCCGTAACTATATACGTTTGAGTGCCAAGGATTCCAAACGTCTGTGCTGCTCTTTAGGTGTGTCGAGTAATCTTTGTCTATTTATTATGTGTGTTAAAAATGATTAAATATTATTAATATAAAAACAAATATTATTAATTATTAAACATTATATTGGACATTTTGGTAATTGGTTATATTTAAGTTGTTCCTCGATATCCGTTAGAGGTACCTTATAGTTTATTAAACTTCGCAGTTCTGTAATAGGTAATAAATTGGTATATTATAATTTATACAAATATATTTATTCATTTATGTATGCCGTGAAAATCTATAAAGTGGCCAAAGTTTGTGCTGTCAAGTTAAACAGATTGGGCTGCATTGAGTTTGACATACATGTTGTTAACTCTGATATTATCCATAGGTTTGCATAACACCGTAACTCATAGTATGAAATCATGTTACAATATAATAATAAACATTAGGTGTTTTTGAATAATTAATTGTTCCCAAAGAAAAATCCAGGAAAACATTATATTTATGGAGAGCTAAAATATTATACATATATATATATTATATCATAATAATAATGTCTTACGAAAAACAAGACAATAGATGCACCTATAATCCACCGCCGACGACGACGTGCAAGTAGTTAATCAACGGCGGCGATGCAATGAAAATCAAACTAACCTAACCGAAATGTATTAAATACTCGAAATGTGTTCAACCCAGCCCGCAATTTCTTATGCGGCCGTGACTGGATTGAAAATTATTACTAAGGCGACTATGATATATCGCACTGAAATATATGGATGTATGACAAAAAGAACTGAAAAAACGATCATAATATACGTATTCGCCCAGGCACTTTTCACCCTTGCCAAAAAGGATGGCTTAATATTATAAGTAGTTCTAAGTTAGTAATAATAAATGTGTTACACCGCACTATATTATTACTTATAATGCTATTATTTGAGTGTGGCAGATTTGACTTTTGTTTAAAATATATAACAAGTATAACATTATTGGACTAAACGGGCTTGACCACCATTTTTTCGAGACAAAATAAGTGATATTTAAACTGAACAATATTTTTATCAATAGTGTAAAAGGACTAATATTATTAAAATGGTTTTAAATAATCGAAATTCTCATAAAAAGAAGTTAACAATGTGGAATTACGTTTTGTTTTAACAGACAGCTTTCGAATATTACATTTGGTCAAAAAGTACCAACATTTTTAAAATTAAATAATATGCAATCAACTGTTTATAGAAAAATATAAAACATAATACGATGTAAATATTATTATTATTATTATTTCAATCAAAATGTGTTTCAACAAATACATAAAATATTATACAATTACATATTTATAATCAGATGTTATTCAAATTAAAAGAATTATTAAAATTATAATTATTCATTCTGAATACTGTGGCTTAATATTTAAATTTAATAAAAAAAAATCGTTAAAACGCCAGGGAAAAAGTTGATAACATTAAAACGTAAACATTGGGATCATGATTGATGGTAATAAAATTAATTAATTATGTTCACTTGAAAATGCGTAAAAGAAATTATGTCTGAAAAATGAATGCTTTGTAACAAAACACTCTCGGGGGTCTTCAATTTTCATTTTTGAATATATTATAAAATAAACTGAAGGCAAAATTCGATATAATTTATTAATATTGGAACTCACTGTTATATTTGTGTTTTTTTTCTAATTATTTGGTTAGAATAGGTATATACAGTAACATAACAGTCACATTAATTTCAAAACATTAATAATAATAGTATAATTAAGAAAATTTTGAATTATAGATGTGTTTCTGATATCAATGGTAATAATTGATAATATGATATTATAATAAATTGGCATTTTTCTAATAAAAAAATAAATCAATAAGCATAGATGACGAATGTAATGTAATAAGTTATAAGACTAGTGTATTATTGTATTAGTGGAAATTCCAAACAGACGAATTTGTGTCGATAAACGTCGCCGATTTTTAAAATTGTATATTTAAATATATTATGCGTTAGGAAAAGTATATAGTTGACGGATAAGGTTACAATAGAGTATAGACGCTTGTCATCCATCGATGTCAACACCAAATCAATTGGGAAAATCCAGTGCTGTAGATTGTTCTCTAAATTTAATATTATCATAATTACCTACTGATATTTCGAACTGTTCAAAATGTTTTATAGTTGGCTAACAAATGATGACCAAAAAATGACTTACAAAAAGAATAACTTAGGGACTCTTACTGTTGAGATAAATATTTTCGCAAAGAATTTCTGAATAACATTTTTTTTCTGTATTGGAAAGTCCGAAAGCGAGTACCTTTAAATACCTCTATGGCTCAATTATAAAACTACCTTTTTCTTTGAAAACCAAACATTTATTAGAAATTATTGTTATGCTACGTCGTACTGTATTTTATAATAATTTTCATCCAACAAAATATATTCGAAATAGGTATACATAGTTTAAGAGTATGTATAGGGTTAGCTTGTTGAAATAAATAAACATTACGACTGTTTCCTAGTTATTATATATGTAGACAATATATAAATTGTGATGATATAATGTGAACACTCAGACTAAAACAGTGTCGGATAAAAAAAAACACACAAAAAATATGCACTCAAAATTTCCCATTGTTCAAAAGAATGATGGCAAAAATGCATAATCACCAATTTATATGTGAAACGACGGCATATTATAATATGGTCGGATATAAAATATATCTGGAGTTATTTTGATATCGGCTTGTGATACGTGTATGGATTACACATTACCATATTCATATCCGATAGTGGTAATGGACTCGAAAAGGATAGTTCACCCAAAAAAATGTGTATATATATTATATACGTATACATAAAAGGAAGAAAAACGAGTTTTCGAAACCAAAATATAGAAGGACGTTGTTGCGGGAACGCGTAACAGTAGATTTTTATTATTCATCCAAATATACTGATATAATTTATGAAAGAAAAAAACCGTGCTACGAGACAATATGATAATAATATTATATTATACATTAAACATTATACTCCTAACCTAACTGTATAGAGATGTTGACGAAAATAATTGTTAGGTATATTATTAAGTAATGGCTAATGTAACTGTCGAGCTATAAAAGTTTTGCACTGGAATCTTTATAAATGAAAAAATAAAATTATATTATTATTAGGTGTAGGTCGCGTCGTTCATGTTAACTTTATGTATGAACGATACAATATATATTATGCATTCTGGCATTCACCATTTTACCTTATTCTGGTGTATAATATAGGTTACGGTAGATTTGGGGCACGTTACCGAGGAATTAAACGCGATAATGATAAGGTAAGTACGCCCACCTAAGCACAAGTATAGTAAATCATTTTTCTAAAGCTCTGGTTAACTCGTCGTTATTGTTATAATTATAACTACAGGTACCACTGCTTGAAATACGAACAAATTTGACCACCCTCTTCGATGATTGAGTTTCATTTTTTTCAATTCGTTTTAATAATAAAACTTACGAAAAATAAATGAAGCCCCTGAAAATGAGTTTATCAAGATCTAATAATATAATATGGACAAATGCATTTTTTGAAATCGTCCAACATTGTATGGTTCGAGGTGGCTTCACGAGCTTCGATTGAATCCCTTTTTCACTTTTTTCCAAACGCTTAAGGTTTCAGTGAGAGCAAACAGCGGTTATCGTGGTTTACCTCCAAAGCTACACTTTTGTTATATTTTGTTCAAAAACGACTTGTCGTCGTATACCGCCGAAACCGCACCAAAAGCGCTAGAATAATAAATAAAGGGAACACTAGAAGGAGTAATTGTATTGCCATCTGTACTCAAAAGCCCAACGAGGAAGAGTTTTTGCAAGAATAATATCTGTGTTGATTGAACTATAGGTCCACCAGTGTTTTGTGTTTATTGTCATCGGAAACATAATTTGAAAATTTTGCTCAATCGAGAATACGCATCACCATTGTTTGAATTTTTTGTTATTCGGCCAAGACGTATAAACCACTTCACTGTTAATGGTTTTTTTATTTCGATTATATTCTGTCACATAGTTGCCAGGAAGAAGAATTTGTTTATCTGTATACAGTATATTACATAATATGGTAAACACATTAACCGATTCAAGATAATCATTAATCATAATTATAAAAAAAATAATCAACGATTTATTCAGACCCACTCGGATGTAGGGTGTCGGTGAATCTTACGTGCACTTCTAAATTGATACAACATACTTCAATATGAGATATGACATAATATATTTCAATATTGTTGACCTTTATACGTTTTAAATGTATGTTATTATAAATTTTATTTTCGAAATGTTAAAGCTCATTTTAGGGTTTATTTATTTATTGTTTCATTTGTTAACATAAATATTTAAAATAAATTACTATATTATTGTAAATACTGTTATTAGTTATAGTACTCAACAGATACTGTTGAATGGTTTAAAGTATGCTGATTAAAAATTCGAGTTTAAAACGGATTCCACTTTACTTCAAACGGTAGTACTTTAGAGCAGTTCAAATGAAAATGTTTTGTTGATTGTATTATATATAGTTCAAATTATATTAAAGCTCTTCCATTAACTAATACAATTATTTTTCAAAAACAATTAATTTATACCTATACATTTTGATGTTCATTTAATATATAATTATTACCATATATTTCAAATAAAATCCAAAAACAATTTATTTTAAAAAACAAAGTTAATTTCGTAGGATTGTTCTCACATCGTTTTTGATGAACGATTATTCATTACAGACAAAAATTGGCCATTTGACTAAATTAATTAAATTAATAATTCATAATATTAAATCAACAAATTAAATATATATATATATATGTATATTCATTATTCGTATATCCTCGTATTATATAAGTATAATAATATATAACTTGAAAATATTAATGTATATTTAAGCGGTATTAAACATAATGGAAAAATTCAGAAAATTTCAAAAATTATTGTTCTTAAGTATAAGTATGTTAAATTTGAAAAAAAGTTATATAATTAAACTAAACATTCTCCTTTTCATTTTCCAGTATTAATCTGTTCATAATAACTATAAAATAAATATATTTCAGATACGTCATAACATTTTGTGAACATTATTTCAAGGTCAAAAATAAAAGTAAAATATTTATAACTAGGGTCCGTTAAATTTTGATCTTTTTTCTTTTACTTTTCTGGAAATACATAGCTATGTAGGGTGCCTTCAATTCAGTATCAAAATTAATTGGTGGTCTCTCAGCCAGCTGTGTAATTATCGACAAAACTCTGCGTCATCGTTTTACCGATGATGAAGTATCGGATAAAACGATTTTTGGTTCGACACAATATCTATGGCTACTTTGATTTATTGGTGGTTCCTTGACACGTCGAAGATCTCAATGACTCGGTGGTTAGTGGTTACTCGACTTGTGGTTTGGTATTCATCTCATATACACGAGTACTACTAACGAATTCCCTGCAGCAGCAATCGTCAACTACTGGCGTTGACGGATTTTTTCTTTCTTTCACGATGTGTAACCTGTTCCACAGTGTACACCCATTAAGAACGGTGGGGTAGATTTTTTGGTCGGTGATACGAGTGTGTGTGTGAAGAGTGTTTCGATGGGTGGAAAAAAAGCATCCGTCTACCAAATGAAAAGTCTGGGGTAGTTTTCCCTGATTCTTTTGTAAATTCCAATCTACTCGATATTATACAGTGGCAGCGCGAGTTCTAAGGTTGTCGAAAATTCTCCCATAAATCACCGAAAGAGGTTTTATTTTTGTTTTGCTACTCAGATTAAAACTTTACACAACGGCGGCATTACTATTACAATTTCATCGTTTTGTGGTCTGTGCCTGCCTGGTGTTGTGTTTTCATCAAAATTACGATATTAATGATATTATACTCGATTTATACGATTTCTAAATGTTTCACAGGCATTATAATATTGTTCTATTATTGTAACAATTAATTGAGCAATTAATTTATCATTATTACATTTTCGCTGATTGACACAAGTGTAGCTATCTTGCATAACCAGAGCGCCGTATTGAGATGTTTATTTTTACCTCTCATGTTTTAGTTATACAATGTATAATAATATTATTATGAAAATTATGCTTCTAGTCACTTATTTGAATATTGGTGAGTTATAAAAAACATAAGATGCCCGCACAAAATTACATTCTGATATTCGAGAGTGGAATATAGTTATTAACATTTTTTACTATAATAATATAATTAAAATTATTTATTTAATTAATTACAATAATACTATAATCGTATTTTAAACTGTAATTGCACATCACATATTTACTAATATAAAAAAATGTATATAATAGCATTTATCATTTCTTAGTAGGTATCTACACATTTTTTAAACTATTTTTTCAGACAAATATTAAATATTAATTATTCTGTAAAAAATATTTGATTGAATTTTATTACTCTACTTGATACTGTACAGTTATGATGATAATGCCACTTATATGGAATTATCAAACTAAACCGTTCAGAGTTAGAGCTTACGCACGTGTTGTTGTTTCTGGGAAAGTATAAAATCCTCTTCTAATAATTTATTATAAGCGTTTGATATACGTCTCCTGGTCTGGTACCTTAAGAATAATCGATATGCGTCGGAGTATTTAATCTAAATCAGCGCAGTGACTTAAGGCGTGTTTTTAAAATGTCTCGGGAGAAAATTCGTCAGGAATTCGGTACGCGACTATGACAAGACGGCAACTTTCGCTCCATTAAAGTTCTTGGTCAAAATTTGTCAAACTCAGAGTATCTAATGTGTTTAATATGTCGTCCCGATTCTGCGTGCATGTATAGTACGAACATGACTTAAGTCTCAACCGGCTGTTGTTGGAGTGGAATATAGGAATATAGTAAGCGTAGAAAAAAAAGATTTCGTTTAAAAGTTGTCTAAAGTTTCGGCTGGTTAAATTTGTCGTACATGTAATAAGATTTATCTTCAAAACAATCGAAGCAGTCAGAAAACCGTATGAGTTTTTAGATAATCTATTTAATCAATGTCATTTTCTCTCGCTATCAATCTCTTTAAATGTTTATTTTCTGAAAAAATCTAATAAAACTATTTATTTCATGATAATAATACAATGCAATAAGTATACACACAGATACTCGTATTAGTTCATTCAAACAGAGAATAATGTCATACAAATTCTGAATTTGATAAATTTTAGGCTTGGAAAATATAACAACAATTTGTACATTAAATAGACAGTACCTAACATATATAATATAATTGTGTATAAAATGTGAGACGTACGCAAGAAGAATTTTTTTCGTTTTGTTATTATGAAATATTTCCAGCATTTCATGACGTGCGTGCAATAGCCTCACCTACGTTGGTGAGACTGTTCGTTTTTTCTTTTTGAAAGAATATATCTTGCGTGCCAATGGTTTGCAATAAAAATGAAGTATCATCGCTTGTCGGGCACTTCGAAAGTGACAAGGCAGTTTCCAATAATAAAGAGAGAGAGAGAGAGAGAGTAAGATAATCAACGATATAATTATGTCAACGTCGCGATGGGGGCAAATACGACTAAACGGGTTTTAGTAGGGATATTTTTATACAATTTTTTAATAATAATAATAATAATACTAATAACAATATCGCTATTGCAAGATAGCGGGGTTCACAGAAGGTGGGCGGGTGACCGGAATCGTTTCCGCCCTCCATCACGTACTTTAAATGAAAAATAGTGACTTCTACTGCAGACGACGGTATTATATTTTAATATTATGTATACAGCTAGATCATTGATGATGGTGGTTGAGGCAGTAGTGGTAGACAGCACCCGATTATATATTATGATATATGTGCTGGTCGGTGGTGGCAGTGGTGGACGAGGAAACCTCGAAATCGGATATTAATATACGACGCCGCATTATGTTAGGTTTAAACGAGATACGATTCCATTTCCACGGGTTCTGCCTGATATGACGCCGGTCGGCAAACGTTTTTAAGCCTCTTAATAAATTGTTGAATTTATGTACAATATGTCGCATTTTCCAATGATATATTATTACGTGTGGCCCGAGCAGCGTAGAATTATTATATTATTACTAGACAGTCTTGTTTTGTTTGCCGGCCATCGCATCGGTCGTTTGCATTTTGTCTAGAACCAGCCTGGTTTAAATAAGACTATACGGAGATACACACTTGCACATGACCAATATTCGGTACTGTTATATACCGGGAAACTGTTAGTTTCAAACGTTAAATTATCAATCGGAATTAATTTAAATGTCCTTTTCCCGCTGGAAAACCGTTCATTTGCACGGCCGTTGGGAGTACGTAATACTAAATATATACCATGAATATAAGCAAACTTGTACCTCACGTGACTTCTTAATACATTAAAATAGGTGATCCACATAATATTTAAGTGATCTTCCAACCAGCTCACACCGATTGACAGTTAAAAAATGATTTTTAAAAAGACCGTATGAGCCTTGGTTTAGCATCTAAGTACACCCCAACAATACAGATTCAAAAATTCAAACCTTCATGAAACCTTATTGAACCAATAAATGAATGGCCGGTTGAACAGCTCAACCGATATTAGTGGAATTAACATATTATATAATACAAGTCAATTATTCTTAAGGTAATAAATCAAATTTTCGAAAATTATTTACATATTTGGTAGTATTGTTTTTACCTTATTGTAAACCATTTTTAAACACATTAATATTATTACAACTTAGTATTTTTATCATTATCGTTTTGCATTTTTCGAAAGAAATATTGACAGTACACATTTTTAATTACATATTCGGAAATACAAATTTGTCCGATAATTTCAACATAACATAAAAAATTCAATATTGAGAAGAACGGATATCAGCATTATAGAGTTACCCACCCCGCAAAAATTTGATCCACTGCTTTGCTTATAAAAATGTTCAATACTTATAAGTTTTAACTAATGCACTACTAGTACGTATCAAATTCAATTTATGTAGGTAAAATATTTCTATCAGAACTTCATAATATGAAACTAAAAATGCAGACTATATTTCAATAAAATAAAACCACTAAAAAATAATAGGTAAAAATAGTAATAAAATATAGTTCATTATTATTATTATTAGTTAAAACTATTTTTTTTTTATAATTGCTTCAAATTATAATATAAACAAACAAATTTGTTCGTACTTTTTGAGAAAATTAGTTTTTGCTTTTAAAAGAATCACCTTATATAACATATTTTTATCGTGACGTGTGAACTTCAAAGCGCACAAATATACAATTTTATATTTTTATTCAATATATAATGTAAATGCAACCTATATTATAGATGACACATCATATTATTATAAATCAACTGCCAAAATAGCTAAGTCTGATATTTCTAAAAACACCTAGAAAATTCACAGAGGTAAAACCGGTAAAACTATGTTCATATCTCCAGTTTCATTTCACTCTCCGTACCGCCTCATACCGTTCAGTACGCATGCATTAATGTACGCACAGCTGTTTGGAGGATACTTGGTATAGAGGGTTAAGAATAAGGACAAGACAAAGTGGATGATTGTAAGCGCAAAAAGTAGTTTTACGAGATTTTAATTGCTCGGTAGTTTATTAATTCTTTCAGCTCACCTATTTTCGACGAAACATTGTTGACGGCTATTGCACAGACAATAAATGTGAATAACAGCATCACTGCCCGTTAAACCTCCTACAGAGGTTGCATTTTATCTTCCCCTGTAACAGGCAAAAACAATACAATTTAAATAATGGCAAATTCAATAAACGTAAATAATTCGTGTTAAGTAAATAAATGTCTAAAGACTACAATTTTGTTACCTATCCGAAACACTAAAATAAAACCAAAACAAAAAAGAATCCTGTAATGTTGCAAATATATTGTAAGAATGTACAATCTATTTTGCAAACAATTTAATGTTTTGGCCTGGTAATTTATTGGTTAGTTTCTTAACATAAATAATTATATTTTTTGCATTATTAGACATAGGTACCAAATAAAATATACAGTAAACACAAGACTTTGCAATTAAACTATATAATTTGCTGCAATTCAATATAATTATAAAACTGATTTTTACCATAAGTGAGTATAAGAAAAGTATTTAAACGGTATTGTTAATTAGGTATATGTTTATTTGATTATTTCACCTGAATATTATGTTTTACATTATTTCGAAGTCATAATTGCATACAGTATATATTATAATAACCACATAAATAAATTTAAAAAAGGTGGTTAAGTGGATGTCGCTCCGCTG